>JADBJO010000909.1:160000-175000 GCA_016801955.1 Conus betulinus | reverse complement strand
CTCTCAGCCTCGTTCTCATTTCCTCTCCTTTTCTGCTTTCTGTCTAATCTCGTCTTCGTCAGTCTGATGAATATACGGGGAATTGAGAGGAGGAGAGAGTATAGGGAGGAATGTTATGAAGGATGGCGGAATAAGCGAATAATGAAACTGATATTCCTTTGTTTAGATTCTAATTGATGAGGAACAAGTTGAAGGAAGAGGAAAAAAATCACATGAGACGATACTCGCCCATCGTGTAATGGACTCGGTTAGTGGATGCAGCAGAGAACTTTAGTATCCTTTACAACAAGATTGAAGAGGGTGGGAGGGGATGAGAGAGAGAGAGAGAGAGAGAGAGAGAGAGAGGAGAGAGAGAGAGAGAGAGAGAGAGAGAGAGAGAGAGAGAGAGGGAGATTGTGAATCCAAGCTTGAACATTCTGCTCAAGTATGGTCTGTCTGTCTGTCAAGCAGGCAGACGATTGTCATGAAAATGCTCATTCCATTTCAACGAATTCCTGATGTGGAAAACGTTGCTCAAGAGAAATGCCAGACGACCGAACCGTACAGGTGGCCTTCGGTTCTTGACCCTACTTTTCTCTTCCCTCCGCCATCAATCCTTTGTCTGTCGGTCTGTGTCTATCTGTCTGTGTCTGTCTCTCTCTCCCTTTGTCTCTCTTTTCTGTCTGTCTGTCTGTCTCTCTCTCTCTCCGTCTCTGTCTGTCTGTCTGTCTCTCTCTCTCTCTTTCTTTTCGTCGTTCTCTTTCTATTTCTCTTCTCTGCTCTTAAAGGTGAATGTTTTTGTTTCTTCTAAGGAGGTCATGTGATATCGTGCATGCGCCCCGAACAAAAATGGCGCACGTGTATTTGTGTCTTTAAAGGTGAAATGATAGGGGCGGGTGGGGAGGTTAAGAGTGGGCAGATGAGAGGGGATGATGTAGTGACAAAAAAAAAAAAAGGAAGGAATGTAAGAAATGGATTTAAAAAGAAAAATGAGAGCTGACCAGACAAAATATCAGGTTACTGTTCCTGTTAATGAATATTCATTACGTTAAGAAGCAGGAATTATGACGATCAGAATGATATTGGCTGGGCTTAGGCACATGCTACGTTTCGACTGTTTGGTTTTCCTTGAATTCAAACGAAGTTTTCACATTTTGATTTTTTTTTTCTTTGCATTCTGTGTGCATACCGCTCCCTGTAATCTCCAAAGTTCATGACGGGTCATGCATTCTGTCTGTCTGTCTGTCTGTCTGTCTGTCTGTCTTTCAGTCTGTCTGTCTGTCTGTCTGTCTCTCTCTCCTCTCTCTCTCCCTACCTCCTTCGCTCCCCTCCCTCTTCCTCCCTCACTGTCTGTCTCTCTCTCCTCTCTCTCTCTCTCTCCTCCTCTCTGATTCTGTCTGCTTATCTGCATGCCTCCCCCCCCCCCCCTCCCCTCACTGTGCGTGCGTGTGTTTTGGTGCGTGCGTGCGTGCGTACATGTGCGCACTATCATAGTTCAGCGACTTAAACTTGTTTTAAGACACGTTCTCATTGTCATTCGCATCATGAAACACAGACGTGCATGGGCGTCGTCTACTTAGTGTCATACGACCATGACGGTCGCTGAAGAAGCATCTCTCTCTCTCTCTCTCTCTCCTCTCTCTCTCTCTCTCTCTCTCTCTCTGCTCATTTCCTCTTACCCACACTCCCACCCCATCAGCTGCAATCCCTTCAAGCCCCCTCCCCCCCCCCCTCTCTCTCTCTCTCTCTCTTTCTGTCTGTAGACTCGTTGTCAGGGAAGTAGGTGCACCAAACGAACCGGACCGATACGTCATAGATGCTGCATTTTGTTTTCGTTTTCCAAAGAGAAAGGAAGGAAGGAAGGAAGAAAAGGAAAGGAAAGGAGGAGAAGATACGCGCTGCTGCCTTTCAGAACATTCCCCGCCACTTAGGACAGACTGTTTGCCCAAGTCTCCCATGTCTGCTTGTCGTTATGATGAAATTGTTCTGTTTGTTTCCGTTAGAGCCCCCCCCCCCCCCCCCCCCCCCCCCCCACACACACACACACACACACGCCACTCAACCTTCACCGCTCTCTCTCTCTCTTTTCATCTCTATCTCTCTCTCCTCTCTCTCTCTCTCTCTCTCTCTCTCTCTCTCTCGCTCGCTCGCTCTGTGTCTCTCTCTGCCCTCCCCTCTCTCTCTCTATGGTCCAGAAATTCTCCCCCATCTCTTCCCTTTGTTTTTCTCCCTGGTAATGGCATCAGTTTATTTTGGTGGGATTGTATATGTTCTTTGTTGTCTCGTATCATTTTCAGGTCGGTCTGTCTGTCGGTCAGTCTATCTTTCAGTGTAACAGTCCCTCTGTCTGTCTATCTATCTGCCATTCTCTCTCTGTGTCTCTGTCTGTCTCTATGTCTGTCTGTCCTCTCTCTGTGCTCTCACTCTCTGTCTCTGTCTCTCTCTCTCTCTCTCTCTCTCTCTCTCTCTTCTCTCTCTGTTGTTAAGCGACAGGAAAAGATTGACAATATTCTCATCGCATGCGACTCCCCCCCCCCCCCCCCCCCCCCTCCCTCCCCCTCCTCTCCACTGTCGCACCGTTGACATCCGCCCGTGTAATCTGCTTACAATCATGGACAGGTCAGCGGTATATGGAGCAGAGTGAACTACATTGTTCTGCCCTCACCAACAGCTGAACTAAGATTTCAATAAAGTACCAACCGCCAGAAGTGTAACCGGGGGGGGGGGACTGCATTGCCCGACACCAGTAAATTGAGAGATGAGAGGAGAGAGAGAGAGAGAGAGAGAGATGACCAAGTCCGAACATTCCAATGCCTAATGCCGCTTTCGACGACGTTTAAAATCCACTCCATCTTCGATACGAATAAGATAAATATTGTTTTTGATGATTGCAAGCCACAAAGGAAATGTTTGCTAAGTGTTTACCACCATCTTTGTTTTTCTTTCTTTTACAGGCAACATGATTATTTGACGCTCTGCAAGAGATAGAAATCATATCAGTTCATGCTCTACCATACGTGCTATGTATTTGGTCTGCTTTGTTTCATTTCTGTGCCTTGCTTGTGTTTGAACTTTTTTGGTACTTTAAAGTTATGATTCTTTGTCACCGGAGAGGGGGAAAAAAAGAAAGAAAAAGAAAATAGAAAAGATTTCAGTTCGCCCGTCGGGGAATGCATCGTCCGTTTTAGAGTGAAGATGAAACGATGTGTTTTTATTTTTTATGCTACTTCGTGATATGTACATGAATACTCGCAGTTCACATGTTATGTGTACTTAAATGTATCATTTCATCACGTATTTGACAATATATTTTTAGTTTTTCCAACGAATTGTTCAACGTTTTCAGTGAAAGGGAAACAGTTACATAGTGTTACCACATTTTTGGAAAAAAAAAATTGAAAGGAAATCTTAAAGGAGGTACGGACAAGTATACAGTAAATAACGTATAATTGAACTGAATAGAACAGCGCAGATGACGAGGGGGGAGGGGGGGGGGGTGGGGGGGGTAATGGAGGAAGGTAAAATCCTTTCCACTCCTCTCTTTTCTTGCCCCCCCCACCACTTTCACCCCTCTCACTAGCTTAAAACAAAATGAAAACCTGAAAGAGGCGCATTCCAAGTTTTGGGGGGGGGGGGGGGGGGGGGGGGGGGGGGGGGAGGCAGAATTCGCCAAGGAAAACACGTCATCAGCAAGTTTTGTAGATTCGCACGGAAACACGTCACAGCAAGTTTTGTAGACGGTGCGAATAATGCACACACCCCCCCCCCCCCCAGTCCATTCCTCACCTACCCCTCCCGACCTCTGCCTGCCTTATACCCCCCCCCCCCCCCCCCCCCCCCCTTCCGGAAAAAAAGGGTTTTGAGCAGTGAACTTAATTCGCTGAGCGAATTTTAAGTTTTACTATAACGTCTCCATCCTCATCGTCCCTCTCCGTCTCCCACACCGTTGCTGAAGTCATCTATCCGTATGATATGCTAACTTACAAAAAAAAAAAAAAAAAAAAAAAAAATGTGTGTGTGTGTGTGTGTGTGTATGTGTGTGTGTGTGTGTGTGTGTGTTGTGCGAAGATTACGACCCAGTGTGAATGCTGACTATTGTCAGGAATGAATAGGGGGCATCATGATATACTGAAAAAAAGAAGAAAAACTACAAACAAAAAGCAAGCGAACAAAAAGAAACCCTCTTTGAAGGTCTGTAATGGGTTCCTGGTTGGCTCAGTGGAAGAGCACCGAGTCTGTTGCGATCAGGCGTTGCGAGTGTTTATTCCTCCGGTGCTTAGTTTGAGAACAAAACGAAATACAAAACAAAGAAAAGAAAAGAAAAGGAAAGAAAAACAAAAAAATGCCGTCTTCGTGGCCCGTCTCAACGACAGATGTGGTGTTCTGGTGGAAGCCTGTGAAGTTAGATAAGTAACCCCCCCCCCCCCCCCCCCCCCCCCCCCCCCCCCCCCCCCCCCCCCCCATTTCCCCACCCCACTCTGCTCCTCCACTGCCGCTCTCGTTGATTGGTATCCCCCGTCGGCAGATCATCCGGAGACGGGTGTGGAAGTAACTAGTTGACCTGTGGGGGCCGGAATAGCTCAGTTGGTAGAGCGCCGGACTCGTAATCCAAGGGTTGCGGGTTCGAATCTCCGCTGGGCCGTTTCGGTATAGATGGATTTTTTCCCTGGGAGTTAACATTAGTTCTGACTCCATTCCCCATACAGTCCTTCGAATGAGACTATAAAACCGAGGTTCCGTGTGTGAATGCACGCATAACATCTTGCACACACGTCAAATCCCACCACCAACTTTCGGAAGAGAAGGCCAGTCAGGCCGTTGGCATGGATGACACGTTACACACAGCATGAACCTTCCCCGAGATGGAGTATGGCTGCCTTTATGGCGGGATAAAAAAAACGGTCATGCAGACAAAACTCCACTCGCTTTGTAGGGTAAATGGGATTAACACTTGCCTGTCCATAGAGGTAGTGTCGGCAGGAGTATCAGCCTGCATCTATTCTCTTCCCTGTATTTCATAAACCTTTTCAACGGGAACAGTTGGTCTGAAGAAACGAAAGAAACGAACGAAAATTCCAAGACAAACACGACGCGTTTCGGCCTCTTTGGTCTTCTTCAGGCAAGACGAACAACATTCCAGACAATGAATACAAACTGGGCACGCAAAATAGACATTCCATTTTGCGCCCAGTGTGAGGAGATACGTGACTTGTCTGTCTGTGCTTCGTTTTCATTGCCTTGATTTGTCTTGCCTGAAGAAAGACCAAAAGCGGTCAAGACGCGTCGTGTTTGTCTTGTTATTTGTTTGTTTTTTGTTTTTCCCCTGAAGCTGGAGTATGGCTTCCGTATTGGCGGGATTTAAAAAAAAAAAAAAAAAAAAAAAAAAACGGTAATACGCACAAAACTCCACTCCCTTTGTTGGGCAGATAGGTTTAATACTTGCCTGTCTATACAGGGAGAGTCCGCATGAGTATCAGCCTGCGTACGCAGAAGAAGAAGAAGTTTGTTTTGTTTTTTGCTTTTTCGTTAGGTGGCATAGTAACTTTACTTTCAGTTTGTGCCAGTTTCCGCGTGCAGTCACCTCACTCTGAAACTGACGACAGCTTGCTTCGTCATGTTGCAAGCCAGCTGATTTCTTCTGTTCCATTATAATTAAGCTGTAACCTTGCCAATCCAGCTTGTTTTGATGTTTTTATACTGCCTGTGGTTTCAGTGGTACTGGAGTCCAAAGTGTGGCCAGGACGACCTTGCTGCGACCTTGCCCTCAACGCGCAGTGTCGTCGGCGATGTCAGAATGTGAGTAGCGAGACAGAAGTGTGACGTCATCTGTTGTCGTTGTGACTCAGGTTCTGTTGCTGTGTTTCCTTGGTGACGTCTTCTGTCGTTGTGTCCTAAAGTTCCGATTCCTTTGTACTTATGTGGTGTCTCACGTTGTCTTTGGGACAGATTTCCTATTTCTGTGTACCTTGGTGATGGCTTGTGTTGTCGTCGTGACACCGTTCCTAGTCATGTGCACCTAGGTGACGTGTCTTGTTGTCCTTGTGACGGTTTTCTCTTTTCTGTGCACCTTGGTGAGGTGTGTCTTGTTGTCCTTGTGACGGTTTCTCTTTCTGTGTACCTTGGTGACGTGTCTTGTCCTTGTGTCGGTTTCTCTTTTGTGCACCTTGGTGACGTGTCTGGTTGTCCTTGTGACGATTTCTCTTTCCGTGCACCTTGGTGACGTGTCTTCTTCACTTTATGACACAGTTCCCTATTTCGGTGTACCTTGGTGGCGTGTCTTGTTGTCCATGTGACACGGTTCCTGTTTCTGTGTACATTGGTAATATGTATTGTTATCTTTGAGACACAGTTCCTGTTTCTGTGTACCTTGATGACGTGTCTTGTTCTCTTGTGACTCCGTGCCTGTTTCTGTGTACCTTGGTGACGTGTCTTGTTGTCTTTGTGAATCAGTTCCTGTCTTGGTGTACCTTGGTGACGTGTCTTGTTGTCTTTGTGACTCAGTTCCTGTCTTGGTGTACCTTGGTGACGTGTCTTGCTGTCACTTGTATTTTTGATGTACCTTTTGACTAAAGGGAGTTGGGGTGTGGGCGGGGATAGGGGCTGTGTGTTGTAAACATCAGGACGTCTCTGGTGTCCTGCGTGGCTTGATTCTGTCAGTTTCCCACAAGTCTGTACACTGAAGGGAGGGGGGCCGGAATGTTGTGTAGCCTGTGACCTCTCTTAGGGTCTTCTCTTTAAGTTGTTGCGTGTTGTGTGTCGTATGTACTTTGGTGAGGTCTCATACTGTCTTGATCCCGTTTCTGACGTACTCTTTGATTGAGGGGGAAGAGGGGAGTGAGGTTGAAGGTGGGAATCTTTGTGACGTCTCATGATATGGTAGTGACGTAATTCATTTCTGATGTATCTATTGAGGTGAAGGGGAAATAGGTGATAATTTTTCGGAGTAAGGTGAATCGTTATCGTCATCATCATCATTATCATCATCATCGCCGTCGTCGTCGTCGTCGTCGTTGTCGTCGTCATGTGTCATCATCATCATCATCATCAATCATCATCACGTCATTATTCTTCTTCTCCTTCTCTTCTTCTATCTTCTATCATCTTCTTTGCAGTCGGCTGGGTTATTCATCTTCTACTTCTTCTTCTTCTTCTTCTTCTTCTCCTTCTTTCTTCTTCTTCTTTAAGGTATGTGACAACACCTGGCCCTTGCAGTCGGTGGGCTATAAGCAACATTACCTTATTCTTGTCTCCTCTCTCTCTCCTTCCCTCTTCTTGTTCTCTTCATCATCATCATCATCATCATCATCATCAAGGATAGTCATCATCAACACCCAACAAACAACAACAGGTCAATTTTTTACTGCGGTTTCGATTGTACAGCTGGTTTACCGACGACACCTTTTTGTACAGCCTCTGTTTTCTTGTTTTCTTTTGTTCGATGTTTTCATCCATGGCCATCCACTCCTTCCTGCCTTCCTTCCTTCCTGCCTCTGTCTGTGTGTCTGTCTCTCGCTTTCGTTCTCTCTCTCGCTCTCATCTCTCGCTCTCCCTCTCTCTCTCTCTCTCTCCGTCTGTTACGCTTTTCTTTCAGCCTCCTCTCCCTCCTGCAGTTGTTTATCATCGCAAGAAGTGTCAGAGACCGTTTTGCGCCCTGTTGAACAAAAAGCAATGTGCCGTTGACATCAGCGGTGTTTGACGTTATGAATGGCAGAAAGTGTAAATAACCGCACAAACACCGCCGATGGAAGTGGGGCATTCCAAGTTACCGCACCAAACAAAGCAGGTTTTTGTTTGTTTGTTTGTTGTTTGGTTTTTTTTTTTTGAAAAAAACGTGGACGTGAAGGGGGTGACCAGAGTGCTGGGGGGGGGGGGGGGGGGGGGGTTTGGGATGTATTCCGTCAAGTTAGCGCCAAAAAATCCTCGCGCTAAGTAGCGAAGGCCCACCCCAAAGGTGAGATCCTCAGGGCCTGTTTCAGAGGGATGGATAGCGGCGAAGGTGGTGGGCTGAAACGTTTCTTTAGGATTCCGCGCGGTTGTGGTTCACAGGGGTTGTTGGGGGCGGCAGAGTTGAAGGACCCACGAACCAGAAGATTCGCGGGCATGCACGCTGGACGTGGCGGGCAATGAAAAGTAATCTCTAAAGCAATTTGACCTGGCGTCTCTTCGTCACTCGGAGTGAGGACCGGAGAGTGGCGTTCATGCGCGGGCATCTGTGATCGGCATGCCCGTAGTGAAGTAACATGGTAGTTGACAGGGGTGTTTTGCCACGAAGGTACAGACGGTTGTTATGTGCCGGGGGTGTCAAGGCTTGCAGGCTGGGTAGTGAATCTCAGTACACGCAGGGTTCCGTGATCAAGCGGGCGGGGGAACCGGGGATCTCCTGCGATGCTCCCTACATGCCCCCCTCACCCGTTTACCACGTTACCTCCTACCTTTACTTCCCGCTAACCACGATCGCCACACAATCACCATCAACACGGCTGTGAACGCCACGTTTTTGCGTCCCTACTGTCCAACGCACTGTTCGCGCATGTTGTTGCGCTAACCTCGCTGGAGAGCCCTGGAGACGAGCGGGCACCCGCCACTGCACACCCCATGCACCACACCTCACCACACCACACCCATTATGTCACACCACCACACACACACGACACAATGTATGCACACCATTCGTATCTAGTCACACATCACATACCACTCTCACTCACTCACCTGTCCACATCCACACAAATGGCTGAAAATGACAAATGAATAAGCACAACAAAACTTACAGCGGTGTGATTTTCCTTCCAAAGTTAAACGGAAGGAAAAGAACTGTGTCGCTGGTTGAACGGTTTTTTTTTTTTGTTTTTTTGTTTTTGTTTTGTTTTTTTTTTTTTTTTCAAAAAGTAACGTGAGCCCCGAACTCGAGTTGAAATTCAACGCACTTAAACCCATCTCTCACCAAACCATTCCGTCGAGTTTAGATGCACTTGGTTGGTGGAAACCTCCCCCCCCCCTCCCCCTCCCCCCCCCCCCCCCCCCCCCCCCTCCCACGCCCACCCCCTCTCCCAAAGATCCTCAGGTTCTTCCTTGACTCTCAGATGGGATGCGATAGCTGGCGAGAAGTATGGCGACAGGCTGTGCAGGGGGCGGAACGTTTTCTTTAGGATTCCGCGCGGTTGTGGTCCCAGGCTAGTGGGGCTGGCCTCCGAAGGACCCACGAAGATTCGCGGGCATGCACGCTGGACGTCGCGGGCAATGAAAAGTAATCTCTAAATCAATTTTGAACTGGCGTTTCTCTTCGTCACCTCGGAGGAGGACCGGAGTGGCGTTCATGCGCGTGCATCTTGCTCGGCATTGCCCGTAGTGAACGTAACCTGGTAGTGCCAGGGGTGTTCTTACCCCGAAGGTCCAGACGGTTGTTCATGTGCCTGCATCAAGGCTTCGCAGGCAGTGATCCTAATCTCAGTACAAGCACAACATTCCGTGATTCAAGCGAAGGCGACCGTGGATCTCCTGCGTCTGCTCCCTACCTCCCCCCCCCCCCCCCCCCTTCCTTCCCCCTTTCTACCGTCACCCTTATCCTCTCTTCCTCCTTCCCTTCCCTGCCCTCGATCTGCCATCTCTTCCATCCTCACGGAACGTTTTGTTGCGTCCTTATCTGTCCAACTGCCTGAACGGATAAAACGTGTTTTGACTGGCTGAGAGAGAGAGAGAGAGAGAGAGAGAGAGAGAGAGAGAGAGAGAGAGAGAGAGAGAGGGGGACAGACAGACAGACAGACAGATTATGTCAACGTACCAAAGATGGAGCAAGAGAGTATTAGAATGCCGACGATTCTTCCTGTCATTCAGTGTCAGTGTGTGTGTGTGTGTGTGTGTGTGTTTGACTACAAGACGTTTATAGAAAATGACGTGGATTTAAACGGAAAGAATGTAGTTAGAAGGTAGATCTGAATCTAGCGTTTGTCTTTCATATTTTTAAGAAGAAAAAAAATAATAAACAATCACAGTAGACATGTCGGGGTACGTGATTCGTCGCAGTCTATAAACGTCCTTTCGATTGGCAGAAAGAAGCTGCGATATTGATATTGGCTACCCATAACGGGCCCATCATTTCCTTGCAATTCGCGGCAGCAGACGGGGATCACGCAGACCTGAGCCACCCCACCGCTGTTATGGACATGAAATACCCACAGGGGGCTCGCCCACGGCCTTGAAAAAGACGTCTGCAAGGGTTTATCAGCCTGTCGCCTTCATCAACATGTCTCTGGAATCAGGCAGTAGAGCATTCATGGTTTCACAGGAGCTGGAGGTGCAGGAGGAGAAGAAGAAGAAAGCTAATCTCATTTTATGAGTCGCTTCACATCTGAATATGATTGGATTTCCCCACTCACCGCATGACAAGGCAGGAATGGGTCTCAACACGAACCACCAAGAAGGAACCTCAGTGGAGACAACCCCCCCCCCCCCCCCCCCCCCCCCCCCCCCCCCCCCCCCCCCCCCCCCCCCCCCCCCCCCCCCCCCCCCCCCCCTCCTCCCAGGGATCACTATCATCGTGTCTCTAAGACTCGGGACAGCCAGCGGCAGGGAGCGTGCCCGCTGGGGAAGTGCCACTGTCGTTGGCTGATCTGCCATGCATGGATGGCCCCAGTGGAACTGGTCGCCGTGGTCCATGTGCTTCTTGTGGCCTTGAGACCAAAGAATGGCGCGTGGTAGGTAGACGTCCCCCCGCCCCCCCTACCCCACTAACTGTGTTCCCAACTAATGTGTTCACACATGCGCGTGCACACACACACACACACACACACACGCGCGCGCGCGCGCACATGCGCGCGCGCACACACACACACACGCAAGCATACATACACACACACGCACGCACGCACGCATGCACACACAAACACACCGTTCACTTAAACTCACTCTCAGTGCACCGCGCTCCTCACAAAACAAACTGTTTGACATGTGTGATGTTTGACTGCATTACGCAGACACAAAAGCTTTGACAACATAATCCATACATGAACATATACAGTGACATTATCTTTGCCGGGCATCCTGGGGAAACTCACAGGAATTCAGAGACACGGCCAAAAATATAACTGCTTCTGGCAGCCTGAAGCCAGCCTGCGTCTCTGGCAATCACAGAGTAGAACCTCTCTCTCTCTCTCTGTCTGTCTGTCTGTCTCTGTCTCTGTCTCTCTCTCTCTATTTGTGTGTGTGTGTGAACGCGTGTGTGTATGTGTGTGTGTGCATGTGCCTGCGTGCGTGTGCGCGCGTGCACGCGTGCGCGCGTGCGTCTCCTGCCACGAATTCCGAACTGCACGTGCTTGTCTTTGACAGGGGAAAGTCGCCGCGCCACTGTTACTCAGACTGCTTTGTTAGACGCAGAGCGCGATCCCCAAATGTCCAGGTTAGAGCGGGGAAATGTCGGGCATTCTGTGCATTTCCCGCGCTGAAAAGGTGTATGAACGGACGACCCCGGCATGGCAACGCTCAGTAGGCCTAAGGCTTTTTGGTGCTGATGAGGCGGGGAGCTAGCGGTGGAGGGGTGGAAAGAGAGACGTTGTCCAGAGTTGGGCGATTCATGTACCCTGACATTTAAAACTTACACACACACACACACACACACACACACACACACACATATATATATATATATATATATATACACACACATATATATATATATATATATATATATATATATATATATATATATATATATATGTGTGTGTGTGTGTGTGTGTGTGTGTGTGTGTGTGTGTGTGTGTGTGTGTTGTGTGTGTTGTTGTTGTTCTTCAGTTTAACGTCTTTCCACTAGAAGTGATATCAGACGATGTGAGTGTGTGTAAGTGTGCGCGCACGCATGCGCGTGTGCACGTGTGTGTGTGTGCGCGCGTGTTGTGTGTGCGCGCGTGCGTGTGCGCGTGTTTATGTGTCTGAGTGAGTGTCTGCGTGTGTCTGTGTGAACATGTGCATGCCTGTCTGATTCAATTACAATACAAATGAGCAA
The DNA here is from genome assembly GCA_016801955.1 of Conus betulinus. Lineage (NCBI taxonomy): Eukaryota > Metazoa > Mollusca > Gastropoda > Neogastropoda > Conidae > Conus > Conus betulinus. The sequence goes on along the minus strand of JADBJO010000909.1, from coordinate 163,023 downwards.
CCCCCTAACCCCCCCCCCCCCCCCCCCCCCCCCCCCCCCCCCCCCCCCCCCCCACCCCCACCCCACCCCTCCTCATCTCGGGGAAGCATTAATTTAAAGCGAAGAACAAAAAATTTAATTACACAATATATAATACTAAAGGAGAGCGTCCAATGGGCCACTTTGTCAGTTCTTGAGCACTGTCAATCATATTTGGATAGGTAGTATGAACAGGTCAATTAATGTGTAGAAGGACGAGCGGTTAACCACTCAGAAAAAAATGTTAAACAAATTTAAAGATAAATACCAACTGAACTATGTGACAAACTTTTGCAAATTGTGTAAAGATAAAACCAGTCATTTAATACTCTGGATAGAGACAGGGAACCGGATCCATCAGATGAAATATCGTCACCAGTTTTGCTAATAACCTTTTTTGTTCTTGGACAGTGAATTAATAGATTTTCAACTCCAAGTCTTTCTCTCACACATACATGTAACATTTTTGCTAAATTTTGTTCGAAGTGAATTCAAACGCATTCTGTGCATTAAACTTTGTATTTCTCTAGGTATGGAGGCAAGGTCAGGTCTTGATGAGGCCAATAGATTTTTTCCAGAATTGGGTTTAATACAGTTGTGGTAATAGTTAATTTCTGAGTTCTCTAATACATTTCTGAAATTTTTTACTGGACGCTTCGTTTATTAAAGAATAGCATTCACTTAAATCTAAGGGCATGTCAAGTGGTATTGATCCTTCGACATTTCGGGCTGCCTTTCTTGCAGCCTGATCGACCCTGTCATTTGCTGAAATTCCACAATGAGAAGGTACCCAGCAAAATGTAACTGTAATGCATTTAGCCGACAGAAGATGTATGACATGATTAATTTCTGTTATCATCTCAGCACGTACATTTGGATTGGAAGACTGAATAGCGCTAAGGGCCGATTTAGAATCGGTGCATACTACAATTTGACAAGAGTTAATAGGAAAACTCAAGACGTGGTGTAGACATCAAAATGGCAACTAGCTCAGCACTGAATATTGAAAATGTCTACCAAGATGGTACAACTTTTCCACTTTTAAATCAGGTATTATAAATGCTGCTCCTGTATCTAGATTATCTAGCACTGAACCATCCGTATACATTTTCAAATACTTTTTGTATGTATTTTCTAAATGAATATCGATGACATTTTTCAGTATGTACGGTGGATCCTTTTTGGACACATTTGCATAATTTGTATCAACGGTAGCTTTGGCTTGCTCCCATTTTGGAATAGGTAAAATGGACAGCGTGTTAGCAATTTTTGTTTCGTTTATATTAGAATCTTTTAGGAGATTAGAGGCAAATGACTGGATCGATTTTGTAGATTGTATTCTTCTGGCCTGTTTCACGAAATCTGTTTCTGAATTTAAGGACACTTCATTTGCACAGAAGTTATCCTGTGAAAGACTCTTTAATGTGAATTTTGAAGCACATGCTTTTCGTAATGCATTCAGAGGTAATACTCCGAATTCACTGTATGTTCCTATGTTAGATGTATGTGTGGGAACTCCAAGAGCAAGTTTGTAAGCCTTGCAGTCAATACTCTGTAGTTTATTTAATAGATATTGTGGTGCGCTGAAAAAGACTTCTTCAGCATAGATTAATCGTGAACGCACAAGAGCAGTAGATAATAAAGTTAAAGTATGTATGTCTTGCCCCCACCGTTGTTTGTTTATGATTTTCAAAATGTTTAAACTTTTCCTTGCTTTATTCAAAATATATTCAATGTGTACATTCCAGGAACGTTTGGAGGTTAAATACACACCTATGAATTTAACGTTTTTTACATACATACTCTAAAGCAGTTCCATCTAAAGTAAATGAAGGTAGTTTCTCCGGGTCATATCCAGCATTGAAGAGCATAATATTTGTTTTTCTACTGAAAGTACAAGCCCGTTTTCATTTAAAAAAAAACTAGCAATTTTATTCAGTTCATGTTGGTATTTAATTCGTATATAGTTTAGCCATCTTAAAGGAGTTTTTTTTCTTTTCATAGTTACCTTCATCCATAGGCATATATCGTCAGCAAACTGTGCTAACACTGTATCTTTATCTAGGCCTTTGGGTAGATCTGCCCATTAAAATATTGAATAAAATTGGGGAGATTACTGATCCTTGCGGAAGACCCATTTGTAATTTTCTTGGATTTGAATATACATGTTCTGTTCTTGTTTGAATAGTTCTATTTTCTAAAAATGATTCTACAAAATTATACATGTTACCACTTATTCCAACAGTTTTCAGTTTATACAAGAGTCTTTTATGCCATACTTGCTCGTATGCTTTCCTTATATCAAAAAAGGTTGCAAGGATATTTTTTCGTCGCGCGAATTGTTGTTTGACATGTGTGGTCAGTTTGACTAAGTGTTCTATAGTTGATCTACTACCACTTTGAAATCCAGCTTGATTAATAGGTATAATCTGATGCTTATTGCAATAATAAACTAATCTTTTTAATATGATTCTTTCCATTAATTTATACATGTGTGACGTTAAAGCTATTGGACGATAACTATTAATATTTGAGCGAGGCTTCCCATGTTTATGAATGTGTGTGTGTGTGTGTGTGTGTGTGTGTGTGTGTGTGTGTGTGTGTGTGTGTGTGTGTGTGTGTGTGTGTAAGTTTTAAAGAGACAGAGCAGGAAAGCAAACGTCGACATTTAAACATTAAGTGGACCGAGTCAGTTTTTTTTTCGCTGTTCATCTTAAGTATGAACAAGATAAATGTTATCTTAATGGATTAGAGGTTTAAAAAAAATCTTATTTATCCTGTATTACTGTCGTCCTCATGCACCCAAAGTATTGTTCTGACAGATACGCAGAGCTGTCGGCGTTCTAGCTTTCAGTCTGTGTTTGCAGAATCCTGTTGGAAATCTGATGGTACACTAGTCCTTTTTTTGCTGGCAACACTTAGGCCACCACGCGTTTCGTCACAGATCCAGTGGTAAGGTGTAGTTAGTTTGGGTGCAAAATCTTGATGGTGGTAAGTTAGGTTTT
>JADBJO010000909.1:152500-155000 GCA_016801955.1 Conus betulinus | reverse complement strand
GTCAGTATGAATGATATGTGTTGAAATAATATATACATGACAAGGACAGATTGTAAGACTAGGCTTTCGACTGAAATCTTCATCCTTGCATATTAAAGATCAATCAGTCAATCAGCCTCTCTCTCTCTCTCTCTCTCTCTCTCTCTCTCTCTCTCTCTCTCTCTCTCTCTCTCTCTCTCTCTCTGTCTCTCTGTCCGTCTGCCACCCCACTCTCTCTACTTCTTCTTCTTCTTCTTCTTCTTCTTCTTCTTTCTTCCTCCTCAGGCGACCGTGATCATCATTTCATTTTGTTGAAGGCTAAGGGCTGCATCGGGGTCAGTGGAAATCGTAGAGAAGGTCTGTCAGTGAGTGAAGGAACAGCACTTGTTTGTAGAGAGTTCGTTTTAGACAATGAACATAATAGCTCATGGTTAGAGCCTACGCATGGTGGGAGCGATTCCGGCTGCTTGAGTTGGTTGTTGGATAATTCTTGCGTATGTACAGTGAATTGCGGGTGTTATTTTATGCAGCCACGTGCAAAGTCTTACGACGTAGTGCACCATAGTATTCAGTTGAGCAGGAAGACATGGTTACAGTATAGTCGGGTAATTCGAGTAACTTGAGGTCATGAAAGCGGTATGGTCATTTGTGAATGGGAATGTGTGAGACTATGTCATAGTTATGGAATTGTTATGGTACAGTGTATGATGTGGTACGTTGCGTCGCTTCTGGTAACGGTAAGGACAGTGAATGATGGAGTAGGTCAGTATTTTGGGCGATACCACGCGGATCGTTATGGTTCAGTATATTACCAGTGTATATCACCTAAATGGGGTGCTGTGACGTGCCAAGTGCTGAGTAGAATGCTCGGTGCGTTACACAGAACAGTGCATTATATCAGTAGAGCCAGTTGTTGTAGTTACAGAATGTACTGGCTTACAGCCCTAAGATGGCTTTCGAGGTAAGTACGACCTGTAGAAGTAAAGCTCTTGCTGTTAGTAGTAGTAATACAATACTTTTTCTTGTATTGTGCTGTTACTTTGCAACCCCCACCTCCCGCTCCCCCCACCCCCAATCAGAGCAGTATTTGATGATATAAAAAACAACAACCCATGCATTCGATTCGATAGGCATCCAGTAAACCTTGATGCGCTCACAGTGACTTTCCGTCAAGCTCCTGAATCCCCCCCCCCCCCCCTCCCCCCCCACCTTCCGCCAGTCCGCACACATTTCAAGCCAGTGTTCCTCTCGTCTTAATCCATGGCAAAGAATGCTCAGCTCTTGTGGTGACCCTAGTTCCCATTTCCTCTCTGCTGTCCACGCGCCTGCTGAGGTCATGTCGAAGTTGCCGGTATTCGTAGATTCATGGGGAATGTCGTTGGCTTGGACATTGTTGCGACACCCTCCGGGGTAGGAAGGGGTAGGAGGAGGGGGGGGGGGGGGGGGAGGGCGGGAGAGGGGGGATCGCTCGCTCACACTGGCTCCATGACTTAAAAGTTATTATTGCCGTCAGTTAGGGACTAGTGTCCTAGGTACGTGTGTATTGGATCAGAGCTTCTGCCACTGAATACCACCAGAATGACACTGCAGTGCAGTGTCTCCCCTGGTGAGTGGTCTCATGTGGACTGGATATAGATGGAATGCTTCCTGTCGTCGAGCGTTGCCGGGGTTTGCGGCAGGACTTGCGTGACTGTAGGTGTATAATTATGGTGGGGTGTCTGGACCAGCCAACCGCAAAAGGGGGTGACATTTTCAGTCGCAATGCACGCTTCACACACACACACACACCCACACACACACGCACGTACGCACGCGTGCGCGCGCGCGCACCCCCCCCCCCCCCCCCCCCCCCCCCCCCCCCCCCCCCCCACACCCACACACACACACTCAGATGTAGACACATTGGATCGTGTTGGCATGTTGCTGCGCTTTCATGGGTCGGTCAGGCGATTGATAGATCTCGTCCAGGAACACTTATCCCAACTTTTACTACGTGTTTGTCCTCCCCTTATGTATTCATTTAGCTGTACTTATACCACCTCCACCACCGCCATACCTCCTCCCACCCCCCGTAGCCCCGTTGTACATGTCCTGTATGATTTGGTAGCATTTACCAGTTATTCCCGCTTGCATCATTTTCATCAGTAGAGCTTCGTGCCATATATTATGCAATGCTTTGCTGAGTCAACAAAACAGCAGTAAAGCCTTTTTAGTTCTGTGTTTAAGTACCTAATCAAATAGTGTTGACAATATGAATGCTTGATCAGTGATCAGTGATCCCTTTCTGAACCCTGCTTGCTCCTTTGCCAAGAGGTGGTCTGCCTCAAGATAATTCATTATCCTTTCATTCATTATGTTGCAAAACACTTTTTCCCCCAGCGAACTATTCAAAGTTATGCCTCTGTAATTGTTGGGGTTGGATTGGCCGCCTGACTTATGGATTGGGACTGTGATTCCTGTATTCCTGAGGTCCGGGTATCTTTCTGATTTTAAAATGAAGTTAAACGCGTCCTTCAGAAGA
>JADBJO010000909.1:142500-145000 GCA_016801955.1 Conus betulinus | reverse complement strand
TATTATCCAATTTATTTTCCCTGTGTCTTGTACGCACCTGTTTCAGTTTCCAACGGTATGCTTTGTATGTGTGTAGTGGGACTTAACCCTGTGCTAAGTATGTATATCAATCAACTGGTTTGTGTATTGAACATCTGTTTGTTTTATTGCACATATCTGTTTGTCTGTTGTATTGCCTGGTGCTTTGTCTGTTTAATGTGTATTTGTTTGGTTATATTACCATAACCATACTTAATTGTGTATTTGTTTATGTAATTAGAAAGAAATGTACATATATACATACAAATATGCACAGCTGTGTGATAGATAGATAGATAGATAGATCGGCAGATGTGTATATATATTTCTTTTGTAAACTGTCTGGTTTTTTAACCTTGGCTTTGTACATTTGTTTGGTGATATTACTTTTTACTGTTTCTAATAATATTTTTAGGGACTACATATCAGTATACTGTTCTCTTACTTATTCATTAACTACAACCTTTCATTATTTTCTAGAAATGATTTTTGTTAGGAATTCATACATCAATAAATCATTTAAACTGCTGAAAAAAAAGCAGTGGGGTGAATGATGATGAAAGACGTAAGTACCTTAACATGCACTCATTAAGAGGCAGATGGTTAGTAGGTGATTTAATTGAAACATGGAATTTTAATGGTCTAAATGAAATGAATATAAGCAAGATTGTGCTAATAACATGTAATGACAAAATGAGAAGTTCAGAGAACATACCAATGGTTCACGGCAACATTTATTCAAGGGAGACAACTCACTTGCTAACAGATGGGCTCAGATATGGAATGCACTTGCAGTTCAGCTTAAATGTATACTAGATACCAACACATTAAAAATATCATCTGGGCTGTGACCCAAAATGTCATGAGTTATATATTTTTTTTAATTTGACATTTAACACAAATTATTGCACAAACATGCAAATTCATAGCTGTATGAGTAAGCAACAGTTAAGGAACTTTAGAAATTCTAGACTGCAAGTCCCAGGGTGTTTAGCCAGTTCCCCTTACCAGTACTGCTACGGCGACTACTACTTTTGCTTCTGCTACTACTATTACCACTACTACTGCTACTATTGCTACTACTCATCCTGTATAGTCTTTTGAAAAATCAAGTTAGGGAACACATGCATTTCTGTCTGTAGATCCCTGACCATAGGCACTAATTTTGCGGCAGTTTAGTACAGGTCTATGTCACTGTTGCAGAGGGGGAGACATGCTGTGGCCAGTCCACATCCTTGAGCTGTGGCATGGTTTGTCGAAGCCATTACCTTGCCGGCAGCTCACGAAACTCACGATCACTGACGCGAGTCTTGACTCAGCACTGTGGGGGCGCCGGCACTCCTGTGAGGGACTGTATACAGCGTCAGAGCCCCGCTCAGAGAACCTCCAATTCCTCAGAAAGTAAGTATCCAAAGTATTTTGGTCGTTTTTATGATTAGTCAAATACACACTCATGTTCTTTCAGTTCTGTTGTAGTGACTGGTTTTGGGTTTTTTTTTTTTCATGGTGCATTTGCCACTTTAATATTTTTCCTTCAGGAAATGGCAGGGCAGGAAAGCATGCAAGAAGCGAACATAGTAGTATGGTCAAAGTACCCCCACACCTCCCACTCTGCCCCACCCTCTCCCATACCCCATTTGCTTTTACCAAGTGTAGTTTGGAGAACGAAAATCTTGGCCAGCACCACCACCATCCCCTGTCCCAGTTATTCAACTTTCAGTCTTTGTTGCTTTACTTTGTTTTGTCCCTGATATAGCTGTTAAAGATAATTTGCAGGATCAGAGTGCATTGCTCTCAACATGCAGGATCTTCGTCTAAGCTTGAGAGACATCTTGATTGATGATGATGACTGCATCTGCCTCTGCAAAACTGTACCGTAGATCACACTCTGCTTTTGGTGAAAACAGACGACACTGGGTACTGATACAATCCAACTGCATACTAATGCAATCCACCTCTTGTGGGTTTAAACAACAGAGCTCCCCACATGTTTGGCTTTAGGGAGTGTGTGTGTGTTGAAAGTTTGATGTCACAGTGATGAAAGCATTAAATTCCTCTAGTGGATTTAGCAGCTGACTGCATCGACTGCGAGATATAAAAAAAAATGATTAAATTGATGGCTGATACACAATTTTGATGGCTGATACACAATTTTGACAGATCAACTGGCTGTCTTGTTTTCCTAGCCAAGCAAATTCTGTCAACTGACACCATTTTTTTTTTTTCAATAAGGTGAACATGGTGATTTGGTGATGTGTCATTATTTGTTAATAACGCTTGTCATTTCATGAAAATGAAAATGCTTTCCTTTCCTCAGTGTGTTTGTGTAAGAGTGACTTTCCTGGAAATGAATTTGTTCAATACGGACAAACCAAACACAGGAAAAAAAAATTGTCAACATGGTGCATCTGTTATAGTCGACTGATGAAGGCACATTTCGTACAGAAGGATGCCGAGGAGTTTGGTTGAGTTTCAACCTCTC
>JADBJO010000909.1:60000-137500 GCA_016801955.1 Conus betulinus | reverse complement strand
CACCTGCACAGTTCTGTGTTAGTCATGTTTGGTCTGTTATTTATCTCACCTGCATTCTCTCCTCAGAGGTCTGTAACTTTCATCAGACACTTTCTACCTGGTTTAGAATTATGGCCAGTGGTGTTTGACTAAAGCAAAGGGTGCTAGTAAATCAGAACTTGTTTTATCTTTGCGTGTATGTGAAATACACACACATACACACACACAAAAAAAAAAAAAAAGAAAAAAAAGAAAATTTTCAAATGAAATGGAGGAAACAAGAAAAACACTAAGGAGAGCTCAGACCTCTTGGAGCGAAGGTGGAACTGTCCTGGTAGAACTAGATGTCCGGATCTGCACCTGATTCCATCGTGCACTTTTGATATTCTTGCAAAACTATCACAGATACATCCAATTTTTTTTTTTGTCCTGAGCTGGATCCTCATTGACTGATTTGTGTGGTAGTTGCAGTTTCAAGTTGTTACTGTGCAGTGTGAATACACTGTCACACACACACACACACACACACACACACACACACACACACACACACACACACACACACACACACACACACACACACACACACACACACACACACACACACACACACACACACACACACAGGCCTGTGTTAATACTTGTTAAAGATTTCAAGCAGTCATGTTCTTTCTTGTGTGACAGTGGAGATCAAAAGTTGATACAGACTGCATCTTTTCAGTGCTTATCTCATCCAGTCATGACCTTTGTTGTATGACAGTGGAGATCAAAGTTGATACAGACCAGATCTGTTCAGTGCTTGATCTCGCCCAGTCATGACTTTAGTTGCATGAAAGTGGAGATTAGAGTTGATACACACCATATCTTTTCTGTGCTTATCTCATTTAGTCATGACCATTGTTGTACAATAGTGGAGATCAAAAGTTAATACAGGCCATATCTGTTCAGTGCTTGAACTCATCCAGTCATGACCATTGTTGTATGATAGTGGAGATCAAGTTGATACAGACCAGATCTGTTCAGTACTTGTTCTCATCCAGTCATGATGTTTGTTTTGTGACCGTGGACATCAAACTTGATGCAGACCCTATCTTTGTGTTTGATCTCATCCAGTCATGGCGTTCATTGTTCTGTGACAGTGGAGGAACCTTGCCAGCCTGGCTGTAGCGGTCTGTCGTTCTGCAGCACCTTCAACGACCGCCCCGCTGAGCTGTTTCGCACCTGCACTCGGGACGCTGACATGGCGGCGGAGAAGGCTTTTGCCGAGTGGGAGAAAGGTCTGATCCGCATCAGCCTGCCGCAGATGACCATACCTGTCAAAGGTCAGTTGTTATTCTGTGTGTGTGTGTGTGTGTGTGTGTGTGTGTGTGTGTGTGTGTGTAGCAAATAATGAAGTTTGTAAACTGGTGCATATTTTGTGTAATTTTGTTATTTGAGGAGTTCCGTGGTCAAAATATGAATGTTGCTTTTATGTTGTTTTCCTTTTTATTCCATCACTGAGAGAGACTATATCTGTTCACTGATGGTATACAGTGATATGTTTTTAGTTTTTTTGTGTGTATTTTACTTACATATACACTGTCAAATGGGACAGCACAAGCGGCACTGGTTTGGAGTTGTGTGCTTTTGTTTTGTTGTCCCTGTTACTTAGCATAAAACCTCACAGTAAAGACCAAACCAAGAAAGACACCCTGTCTTTGAAGACCTGCTTTTATGAGACATTTTTCCCCTGGAGTCTGTGGAGACATAGATCAACAGGGCACAGAAGCATCTCCCCTGACTTTCCCATGGTTCACTTGCACAGGTCTCAAACTTCCTGGACAACCAGAGTCACTGCATGCCATGGGAGAGAATTGTTCATCTGGCTGGGTCGTCTTCTCATTTAATTATGTATGCCACCTTCAGTGTCAGCAATGTCAGCCTACTGCCAGTGCGTAACCTTTGCATTCAGGCAAACCACCATATATACACTTCATACTGGACAGCTCGCAGCTTTCAGTGGGTGGAGTGGGGTGAACAGGCAACCAACCCCTGAACAGGAGACAGACAGAGAGCTAGTCAGAGACAATGCAGGAATAAATAGAGTAACCAAAACACACAGAAATGAAAACAAGTGCAAAGTTTGACGATCAGTGTTTAATAATGGCATGAAGACAAATTGATACAACAAAGCACTCACCTAATACACTTATGGTTATAATGCTTTTTGCTATCAGTTATTACCCATTTTAATACTTTGCAGACAAGCGCGGCAGAGCAACGTCGCTTCCTTGCATGTGCGTGCACTGCACGTGCTTACAACCATTGCAGATGTGCCATTTTCGCACTTTTTAAATTTTATTTTACGTCTCCTAATATAAACCTAACAAGCAACTGTTATATATCAACAGAAAGGGTAAAGCGCGAACTTTGTAATGAGCACAGAATTAAAATATTATTTTGGGGTAAAATAGCAATGCTATTGTTACAGAAACAACATAAGTAAAATGTAGGAGAACACAATCTTGTTTACATTTGTTTAGTTAGTTTGACAACTGCAAATGAGGAAGAAAAGGGGCATTAAACTTCGCTCTTACTTTGAAGAGATACAGAGAAAGCCTGAGGTATTCAATATGTGTAATCCAAGTGAATTCTTTTTTTTTTTCAAGGCAATTAAATCATTGCACACAGTACACACTTTTCACTGTTTTGGCTTGAGATGATAAGACTCATAAAACTATTAAATACACAGAGCAAATAAAAATCAAGCTCAGATTCTTTTCGATAAACTTGTGCACCTTTACCCCCCTCATTTTCTGAACTACTTTGCTGAACCAGTTCTAAAACCACGTGTCATTCTCCTTGGCCCAATATATTGGTGAAGCAGGAAATTCCACACGTGCCTTCCAGTGTGTGCCTTCCAGTGCCATGTTCGGACTACTCTGGGGTCACAAAGGTTATCACTAGTGTATGTAAAAACTTACCCTTCCAGTGGCTAGAACCCTGTTCAAAATATTTAAGCCAGCTGCATCCCCTAGACGGTAGACAGGAGAACATGGGAATTTTTTTATAGTTGTGCCTGGCACAGCATGTCTGGGCAGTACAGCAGTGCTGCCGTCACCAGGATGGGTTGACAGTTGCTGTCACTATCGCACGGCGCATTGTGAAAAGGTTACACAATTTCACAGAATTTGGGCTACAGAGATTTTGCGAGTCAAGCGCCTGTGTGTGTGTGTCACTGAATCGGTCGAATTGGTTGATTTGTCATTGTAATCAAAACATCTTCAAATAGGATCCAGAGTGTCTATGCACAGCATGATAAACTGTCATAAGTGTGGAGGAGGAGGGGGAGGGATGGGGGGGGCATTCACTCACGCTAGTTCTGTGACAGAGTAGTTATTGTCCTCAACCTGAGGCTTGATAAGTGGAGCCCTGCCTATTTTAGTCAGAACAAGCACCATTAAACACCTCTGAACTGATTCACCAGCAGTGCAGTGTCTCCTGTGGTGGGTTCCCTTATGATGGCCTGTTGATTTCTCCCTCTACAGTACTGCACCTGTGAAAGGATGAACAGGCTGTGTGTAAGATAATAAATATGTAAATGATTGTGTAAATTGAAATTGAAATCATAATTGAATTAATTTCAGCAAATGAAGGCCAGCTGCATACAGCCCCTATGGTTGTGATGATTTATTTTTATATTTGTCAGAAATATACTAAGAATTTCAAAGGCACATGTGAAATATTAATTAGGGCTTAATGGAATTTTAATTCCACCATCTATACATCAAATTGTGATCTGGTGTCATACGTCAGATGACATCTCATCATTCATGTGACAGTGCAGGAGAAGAAGTGAAATTTATTGAAATTGCAAGGGCATGGTATGTGTAGAAAATTACAGCAGTTCGCTATAATTTCTTAATTAAGTTATTAATTTTAGACACTAAATCGTACGATCAGATTATATTTCCAAAGTGAGTGATGGCAAATGCAGAGAGAATTTGCGAGACAGAAGTAACAGGTGTTGCAGCAATTTTACTGCCGTAGGAGATACCAGGCATTCCTCCAGTGACAGAAATACAACCTGGAGTACCAACTGCCCGAATTAGAGGAGGCTTTGAAGTCAGATAGGGTGGGTGAATGGCTGTTTCTGGATGGAACACTTTCGAAGCTGGAATATGGCAGAATTTTTGGAACATTCTTTTAAAAGTGAGGTAAATGTCTGGTTGCCTTTAGAGCTGTCTGAAGTGTATTGTTTTCAGCCTGTCATAGATGGAACATTCTGTGTGCCTTAACATACAGGGTTAAAACCCCTCTGTCATTTGAAGGAATACCTCCATTGTAAAAATTTTCTCCATCCTGTCCACCTCCCACCCACCCCTACCCACACACACACACACACACACACACACACACACACACACACACACACACACACACACACACACTATCATTTATTTACATAGTTTTAATCTGTACTGTGTTCCCATGGCTTATGTTGTGTGGTGTAGCGTATTTTGTGTAGAGTAGTCTGCTCATGGTGATGGTTCCTTGACTAAAACCAAAACCATTGCAAAAAAAAAGGAAAAGAAGCAGGCTTTGTCCAGCAAAGGAGTGACAAAGTATCATTCTATTTGTCATTGAAGACTTCAGGGTTTCTATCGTTAAAATTTGTTTTGTGGCAGATGTGAGGCAGTGTGAGCCGGACAAGTGGAAGGCCATTGCCTGTGCCCTGCAGATCAAGCCCTGCTTGAAGCAGCCCTCGCTTCTGTCTCTATGCAAGTCAGTACTGCACTAGACGTATGTTGTGTGGGGCATGGATAGAGAAGAGGGGAGACTGGACATCTGTAGTGCGGGGTATGGATAGAGAAGAGGGGAGACTGGACATCTATAGTGTGCGGGGCATGGATAGAGAAGAGGGGAGACTGGACATCTGTTGTGCGGGGCATGGATAGATAAGAGGGGAGACTGGACATCTGTTGTGTGGGGCATGGATAGAGAAGAGGGGGAGACTGGACATCTGTAGTGTGGGGCATGGATAGAGAAGAGGGGAGACAGGACATCTGCAGTGCGGGGCATGGATAGAGAGAGAGGGGAGACAGGACATCTGCAGTGTGGGGCATGGATAGAGAAGAGGGGAGACTGGACATCTGTTGTGCGGGGTATGGATAGAGAAGAGGGGAGACTGGACATCTGTTGTGCGGGGCATGGATAGAGAAGAGGGGAGACTGGACATCTGTTGTGCGGGGCATGGATAGAGAAGAGGGGAGACTGGACATCTGCAGTGCGGGGCATGGATAGAGAAGAGGGGAGACTGGACATCTGCAGTGTGGGGGCATGGATAGAGAAGAGGGGAGACTGGACATCTGCAGTGTGGGGCATGGATAGAGAAGAGGGGAGACAGGACATTTGGGTGTGGATCTGTGTTGAGCCTGGATGGAGATGAGGGTGAGTTTGTTTGTGTGTGTGGATCTGTGTGTGTGTGTGTGTGTCTGTGCATGTGTGTGTGTGTGTGTGTGTGTGTTGTGTGTGTGTGTGTGTGTGTGTGTGTGTGTGTGTGTGTGTGTGTGTGTGTGTGTGTGTGTGTGTGTGTGTGTGTGCATGCTGTCAGACATTTGGTTGAAAATCTGCCAGAGTTGTTTCCTTCCCTTGTTGACTTTAAAGAGCTAAGGTCTGTCGTGGAAGCCATTATTAAAAAGAAAGAAAATGTTGGCGACACAATTTGCCCAGTATTCTTTTTAAGCATCACTCTGTTGGCTGAAGAACAACAGCATCTTCTTTTTCAATGCATCAGGGGTGTCCTGCACTGAAATATGCCTCTGTTGCTGACAAAGGGCATAAATCCTTAAAAATGAACTGTGGTACATGGTTTGCAGATAAGCTGTCGCAGAACCCTCTCCTCCTATAATGCTGCTTTCTCACCCACACTCCTTCCCTTACCCTACCATCTTACACTTAGATAGCAGCATCAGGAGTCACACATGGATGTGTTAAGTCACATGGATGTGTTAAGTCAACAAGTTCTTTTCTTTTTTTTCCCATGAATATTTCTTGCAGCCTACTCCACGGGTGCACCTCCTTGTCTTAGAAAACAAATCCCCCTCCCACCCCCCTTATTCTCTTTCTGGTCTAAAAGAGATTAAATCTGCAAGATGACATTTATAGGTTGTCTTAGATGTAGTTATGGAACTCTGTTTTGAGATTGAAGGGGCAGAATAGTTAGTTCAGTGGTAGAGCACTGGACTCGTAATCTTGGTGATCCTGGGGTTGTTAGCTCGAATCTCCACCTGGCCATTTTGGTACAGGGGGATTTTTCCCTCTGAGTCAAAATTGGTTCTGACTCCATTTCCCATACAGTCCTTCGAATGAGACTATAAACTGAGGTTCTGTGTGTGAACACATGCATAACATCTTACACATACGTAAAATCCCATCACCAGCTTTCAGAAGTGAAGGCCAGTTTGGCTGTTGGTCTGGATGTCACATTTCACACAGCGTGCACCTTCCCTGAAGTTGGAGTATGGCTGCCTTCATGGTTGGATTAAAAAAAAACCAGTCATATGCACAAAACTCCACTCCCTGTGTGGGTAGACGGGATTAATCTTTGCCTGTCTGTACAGGGAGTGTCCTTAGGAGTATCAGCCTGCGTATGCAGAGAAGGAGAAGAGTTTTGAGATTGCAAATATCCATGACCTTTTCAGTCCATCTGATGATCCTGTAAAAATTTCAAGGAAAAGATTCTATGTTTTACTCTCATGTGTTAAAAGAAAGGTTAGTTTGTGTAATCATTCTGTTTTGTTTATGTGTGTGTGTGTGTGTGTGTGTGTGTGTGTGTGTGTGTGTGTGTGTGTGTGTGTGTGTCTCATAGTAAACTTGAGAACCAAGCGTATTTCAGGTTCTTGCTCAGTAGTTACTGTGGTTTTGTGGTGTAATCCTATTTGCTGAAAGTGTCTGACCTACTGGTGTTGTCTGTGCCATTTCAGAGAGGACTGCATCGACATTTTGAACAAGTGTGTGGACCACAGTCGACTGGCAGTGAGCAGTCAGTGCCTCAGCTGTGCAATGCTCTGCCCTCTGTCAAAACCCCAGGGGCCTGCGTGTCTCTCGCCCACCATCTGAGTAGGTTATCTTTTGGGTTTTGAATATAATCTTTATCTCATATAGTTTGCAACTGGACATGTTATAATCCTGTCATGTTTCGTTTCTCTAGAGAGTACTGCCTTTTCATTTTGTATCACCCCCTACCCCTACTGTAATGTCTTCTTTTTTTTTAACACCTCTTCTTTTTTTTTGTTTTTTAGTACCTTGGAACCATCTGAAAAGACTCCAGAAAACAAACAAACCAAAGCACCTCCTTTCCTTTAACATCTTACCTGCCATTTTCTCTTTATTTCCAGTGAAGCTGCCTATGTCTGGTGGTGAGGGATGACTCTTATGTTTTGTATCTGGATGGTTTAGCTGGAAATGTGTGAGCATGAGGAGGTGGAGTTTTGAGCTGATGGTTTCAGGTCCTCTGGGTGCTATTGGCAACATGCTTCCAAAGAAGAAACCAGGAAGTTTAGGGGAGAGGTGTGTGTGTGGGTGGGGGTGGGGAGGCACTTTGGAGGAGGTGGGGGGGTATACTTTATGTTGAGTGTGATCATTAAGAACAATGAGTGTGATCATTAAGAACATTGGCATAGATAGAAAGCAGTCTAGATAATATGACTGTGGATCATTTAGCTGTCTAGGTGCTACTAAATCAATGCAGTTGAAAGGACAGTGTAGACTACTGGTGTGTGTGAACACAGTCACCACTGGCTCCATATTTGATCTTCTCAGTGAAGAGGAGTGACAACGGTGGTCAAACATTAAAATCAACAGCACACAAACAGAAATTTTTGTAGAAAATAAATAAGGTGCATTTTTAAACATCTTTTAAGGGGTAATTTTTTTCTTTCTTTTTTTTCAGCAGTTCACCAAGTTTCTTGAGTTTGTGTAGTATTTCAAGAAATGTGTTACACATAGAAGAACAAAAATAGGATTATTTTGAAACTGCCTGTGGTGCATGTTGGTACATGTTACATCGAAAGAAGCTGGTTGTTAAAAGGTTTGCCTTAAAAGCGTTGAAAGTTAAATCTCTTTGATATATGTTCAGGTTTGCCTTAAAAGCATTGAAAGGTTAATCTGTCTGATATGTGTTAAAGGAGAACAAGTGTGAACCAAGCAGAGGGTGGGGAATGCTTGGATTGCTTAACATCACGGGCAGAAAGAGTTAAAGACTTTCACATTCCTGGAACAAAGTCATCCTACCCCCCCCCCCCCCCCCCCCACACACACACACACTGTCCACCCCACACACATCCTACACCCATCTCTACAGACTCAGTTTTATTGATTTCTGGAGAGTTTTTGTGGAGAGGTTCCATTGTGTCAAAATCATGGATTAAATCAGTGTCTTTTTTTTTTTTTTTAGACTGATTGGTAGAAATGACTAGGGGAGGAAACTGCTCACTTGCATCTTGCATACCTTTCAGTTTTGTGACAGATGAGTCCATAACATGAACACTGTTTCCAGTCATTTGCTTTGTTGTGTCTGACAGAAGTGAAAAAGCATGAGTGACAGTAAGAAGTTGTCAGCACTATGGATTTTTGTTTGTTTGTAGGAGAAAATGTTTGTCTAAAATTACCCATCCATAAGAAACACAAGAAAACAATAAAAATGTGGTAGGATGTATGAAATGGTATGAACGGAAACAGGTTGTAATCTAAAGTGAAATCTGTGATTAAAGCCAAGGGGAAGAAAGGAATATAGAAGAATTTATTATGTAGACAGTTTGATTAGTACAAGCCTTAAAGTATTAAAAGATTACAGAGGCACATACAAGGATATTTGTTGGGAACATAATTTGGAAACTGCATGAAGTGAAGGGCACAGACAAATGATGTGAAAATGCCAGCGGAGGAATGCCTTCCAGGGAAGTGAGGAGGTGAGAGAAAAGTTTGGACTGTGTCTGTGCAGGAGACAGCCCATACAGTCAGCAAGAAGGGGAGATAACCCACCCATGTAAACCCAATCCTTGTCGTGGTGATGAGGTCTGTGAGATCCGCCGTCGCAGGTGTAAACATCCCAGGGCTGTAAACAGTTCATTTGCAAATCTGGTAGGTAGTCAGATTTTGTCTCTGGCTTATTCTGTCATCAGGATTGTGTTACCATGAATGTGTGCTTTTTTTGTTTATTCATTTTCATGAAGTAATGTTGATGTATGTTTTGCATTTCAGTTTCTTTTGAATGTAAGAGAGAGAGAGAGAGAGAGAGAGTGTGTGTGTGTGTGTGTGCGTGTGTGTGTGTGTGTGTGTGTTGAAATGTGTAATGTATGAGTGTGTAGGCTGCATTTCTGTGTTTGAAATTAAAAAAAAAAAATTTCTGAAAAAAAGAAAAAAAAAGATATGCAAGTGGTGAAGACAGTACCAAAGAAAAGGTCTATGGAGGCCCTGCAGAGGACCACCAGATTCATTACAGAATCCTGTCTACAGGTGTGCTAGGCGATCGAGGAGAAGAACATTGATCTCAGGGGATGTGAAATGTCAACCTTTTAAACTATAGGTTCTTCCACAATATACACACATGCCGAAACCTCTCAAGTTAGGATTCCTTCTCTCCAAAGAGTGTTGTGTTTTAGAACCATTTTTTTTTTTTTTTGCCTTGGTTTATATACTCTCTGCTTCCGTCCTCTTCAGATGTCTAATCTGCTGTGCAGCATGTTCACTGGGTCAGATGTCATCCATGTCGGTTGCTACGGGAACCTTTGTTCGAATCCCGGACCCTGCGCGGAGCTCTGAGCAGAAGGACTGTTACCTGGCTGCCGCTGTGACAGCAAGGGCCAGATAGAGCACTGCCGCCCCCTGGCTTGTCTGCAGCGCCGAGACTGCATGTTAGGGGCCGGCAACAAACAAGGTCAGTTGGCATGTTGACCGCTGGGTTTTCACTCTTTTATTTGATTATTTTTTTGGTTGATTGGTTGTTGTTGTTTTTTTTTTTTTTTTTATCTCTTCCCCCCCTGAGGTATGTGTATATCTTTTCCTTTACTTGAAGGAGGAAGATGGAGAATGGGGGGGGGGGGGGGAGGGAGGAAGGA
Source organism: Conus betulinus (assembly GCA_016801955.1). Lineage (NCBI taxonomy): Eukaryota > Metazoa > Mollusca > Gastropoda > Neogastropoda > Conidae > Conus > Conus betulinus. The sequence continues at coordinate 127,421 of JADBJO010000909.1, read as the reverse complement.
GACCTAGTACTATCATCACCGTAATTTGGTCAAAAAAAGAAAAGGAAAAAAGCCAAGCCAGCACTTCGGAAATGTTAAGTTTTATCAGGTTTATTTGTCTTCTCCTCATACTTTCCACCTTGTTCAGATTCTCTTTGTTCTCCTTTCTCTTAAGTGTTCTTTTGTCCATTGTCTCTGAAATACTGAAGAGACTTTATACATCCTAATTAATTTGTAATTTTGATTATTTGGGTTATTTTAGTGGTAAACTGTTTTCGCAAAACCCTCATTGCATGGGAATTAAGTTCAGGAGAGGCGTTGGTTCCATCATATCAAATCATGGAAGATAAAAGAAAGAGTTTGTCATGTATCCCTGAGCACTTGTTAATTGGGTCACATTGTATTTCCTTAAGTTCTGTACTTTCCCATCCTCCACCTTTTGAACAGCTTTCTCTTGTTGCATGTGAAAGTCATGCAGGTCGGCAAATTGATTTACAAAACATTGAACATTTTTACAAAGGCACTTTGCTTAATTAAGAAAAAGAAAGAAAAGAGAAACATAGTAAAACTTGCTTGACAGAATTGTTTTTGCCAGATTGAAAACCATATTGCAAAATGGTGTGTGGGCAGTGTTTTTCCTTATGAGATTTGTCACCATCATGGTGACCAGTTCCACCCATGTCCTCATCATGACAGCTGTGTATGTATGTGTTGTTGCCATGTCCTCATCATGACAGCGGTGTATGTATGTGTTGTGCCCATGTCCTCATCATGACAGATGTGTGTGTATGTGTTGTTCCCATGTCCTCATCATGGCAGATGTGTGTGTATGTGTTGTTGCCATGTCCTCATCATGACAGCGGTGTGTGTATGTGTTTGCTGCCATGTCCTCATCATGACAGCGGTGTGTATGTGTTGTTGTTGCCATGTCCTCATCATGACCGCGGTGTGTGTATGTGTTGTTGCCATGTCCTCATCATGACCGCGGTGTGTGTATGTGTTGTTGCCATGTCCTCATCATGACCGCGGTGTGTGCATGTGTTGTTTGCCATGTCCTCATCATGACCGTGGTGTGTGTATGTGTTGTTGCCATGTCCTCATCATGACCGCGGAGTGTGTATGTGTTGTTGCCATGTCCTCATCATGACCGCGGTGTGTGTATGTGTTGTTGCCATGTCTCATCATGACCGCGGTGTGTGTATGTGTTGTTGCCATATCCTCATCATGACAGCGGTGTGTGTATGTGTTGTTGCCATGTCCTCATCATGACAGCGGTGTGTGTATGTGTTGTTGCCATGTCCTCATCATGACCGCGGTGTGTGTATGTGTTGTTGCCATGTCCTCATCATGACAGCGGTGTGTGTATGTGTTGTTGTTGCCATGTCCTCATCATGACCAGCGGTGTATGTATGTGTTGTTGCCATATCCTCATCATGACAGCGGTGTGTGTATGTGTTGTTGCCATGTCCTCATCATGACAGCGGTGTGTGTATGTGTTGTTGCCATGTCCTCATCATGACAGCGGTGTATGTATGTGTTGTTTCCCATGTCCTCATCATGACAGCGGTGTGTGTATGTGTTTGTTTCAGAACACGGATCCCATTTTCTGTTGGACAAGAGTCAGTGTATCTGTCATGATGGAAACCTCATCTGTTCCCGCCATACCTGCCCTGCCAACAGTAACCCAGGACATCTTTCAGGTACTGTTTGTTCTGTTGCTCTGTACATGTGTGTGTGTGTGTGTGTGTGTGTGTGTGTGTGTGTGTGTGTGTGTGTGTGTGTGTGTGAGCGCGCACATATGTGTGTGTGTTTGTGTGTGCCTGCAAGTGTGTGTGTGTATATGCGTTTGTGTGTACATGTTTCCATGTCTCTGTGTGCATTTGCGTCCATTTGTGTGTGCGTATGTGTGTGCAGGCACGTGAATGTGTGATATGGAGATTCCCCAGACAGTTTTCAAGATACCTCTGAATAGCATGTGTGGTCCAGCCAATTCCTTCAACTCATCATTTCAGTCAGGACATATTTTTTCCTGCTTTATCTTACTTATATCACTTCCTTCAGAACATCTAACATGCACTGTGACTGTGTTGGAATTTTAGGATGGTTGTTTTTACACTGTGCACTGGTGTTTCTGCGTTTTCTTCAACTTCAAGGCAGCTTAGATCACAGAATTGACTTTGTTGTGATGAAGAAGTCAGGAAAGTGTTGAACATATGTTGTTCTGTAAATGCGCATGTGTTCACAGAAGCATCTAGCAATGTCATGTGTCTTAAAGTGTTGTATGATAAAGAGAGTACTCAGAAAAAGGTTAACTAAATTGAGTTGATAGTGTGCTTAGCACAATGCTGAATGATGAAGGAAAAGTGTTTCCCTGTGTAGACTCTAGGTTTTGTGCAGCAAAAAATGAGAGAGAGAGAGAGAGAGAGAGAGAGAGAGAGAGAGAGAGAGAGAGAGAGAGAGAGAGAGAGAGAGAAGAGAGATGAGAAAGAATTCAGAGGTGTGTGGCCGGGTTGCTACATACAAAATTTGTTGGTCTGCTTTCTTTTTTTTTTTTTTTAACCAACATAAGCAGAAGCAGAAACAGGAGGATGGCCAGAAGAGACTGCAGTGGTGAAAGATGATATATGATGTATTAGTGTCAGTTGCTGATTAGACTCATATCGTTGTCAGCATGCTGTAGACTTGTGTCCAGTAGTGTTGATACTGCATTGTATGTAACATCTTTCTTTGTTTACTTTTTTTTTTTTTTCTCAGTAATTGAAGACTAAGGTTGGTGTTTGTTAGTCCCTGAAAATTTCTGATTGATAGAACTGTGTGAATCCTGGTATATATTTTAGGTAAGGGTATCTATAGATAATATAGATAATAGCTGAATTTTAAATCCCATGTTGAGTATGTCCACAAAAGATGTCAAACCAGATTATATTGTCTTCGCAAGCTGCGATCATTCATGTGAATACTGACATTCTTCGGACATTTTATTCATGCTTCTTGGAATCTGTTCTAACTTTCTCATTTATGTGTTGGTATGGTGGATTGACTGTGAAGAGCAGAAAATGTGCTTGAGAAAGTGGTGAACGTGGGAGGGAAAATCGTTGGTGAGAGACAAAAAAAAGTCTGAATGAGCTATACAGGTGCCGTGTTGTTGTGTAAAGCGAAGAAGATTACGTGTGACCAGACCCACGTTCTTGCAAATCAGTATGACCTTCTTCAGTCAGGACGAAGATATCGATCGGTTAAATGCAGAAGTGTCAGATTTAAACAAAGTTTTTATTCCCCTGTCCATTGATTTCATGAACCGAGAAGATGTTTAATTGAAATCCAAATTCCTCTATATCATATGAATGTATGTCATATGTGAGAAAATGGGTAATGTGGCTAAATTATGTTTATTCTGTGAATGTGTGTGACCACAAATTAATTTCTCAAATGAGATATAAAGTTTACTTGACTTGACTTGACTTGACTATGTCATTGCTGTGAGAATCCTGGTATAGAGGTGTGGGTATCTATGTGAGTGCTGTGAGTTTTATTGTTCTTCTGTCTGGATGATGAAACAAATAACTGGATATGCAAACAGGGTCATCCAGTGAATGCTCGTCCCAGTACAAACCTGTGTGTGGGGCCAATGGGAAGACCTACCCCAACAGCTGTTACGCCAGGTAAGACAATTCAGGGATGCATGAGCTATTTTGATCATGACAGTGTATGATGAAGCAGTTAAAAGCAAGAACTTAAAAAACCACTGCCTTGTTTTTCTTTTTCTTTTTCCCTCCAGGGAATATTGCGTAGGTGTCAAGTGAAAGGCATACAGTTGGATGGTTAGAAAAGCCTTGAAGTAAACGTTATTATTTCAAAGCCTGATAAAATCTCAAAGTAACAGTTATCTCAAGGCCTGTTTAAATTGTCAAGAGTGACAGTTACCTGTTCTTTGGTGGTGGTAAGAAAGACTAGAAATAAGTTTAGCTCAAAGCTTTGAATTTCATCTTCTATTGAAAGGAATTACGCATAGTGGGTTATTTTTTGTTTGGTTTTGTTTTGCAAAAATATCCCTTGCCCAAGTGTGTGTGCGTGCATGTGTGTGTGTGTGTGTGTGTGTGTATGTGCGTGCGTGTGCATGCATGTGTGCATGCATGCGTGTGTGTATATATGCATATGCATGTATATATGTCACTAGAAATGGTGTGTCTGTGTGCAGGTGTGCTGGAGTGACTCGCTTGGTGTCAGCTACAAGCTGCAACCAGTATGACCCATGTCAAGATTTCCCCTGTGGGGCAGGGGCAAAGGTACTCGTCTTCAGCTTTGATTCCATCATTTTCCTTTCTTCTTCTTGTAATGTTATTGTCTGTCACTGTTTGTGTGGCAAGGCAGTTGGGAAATTAAGATGTCTGCTAGTTGTCAAATAGATTTCAGTCAGAAGTCCGGGAAAACAGCATTATATCCAGAAGTCGGGGATGATAGTATTTCAGCTAGAAGACAAGGGAAGAGAATTTCAGCTGGAAGTCAGGGAAATAGGTTTTCAGCTGGAAGTCAGGGAAATAGGTTTTCAGCTGGAAGTCAGGGAAAAAAGAATTTCAGCTGGAAGTCAGGGAAATAGAGAATTTCAGTTGGAAGTCAGGGAAATAGGATTTCAGCTGGAAGTCAGGGAAATAGGTTTTCAGCTGGAAGTCAGGGAAAAAGAATTTCAGTTGGAAGTCAGGGAAATAGGATTTCAGCTAGAAGTCAGGAAAAATAGCATTTGAGCAAGAGAGTCAGGGATAATTATATTTCAGCCACAAGTAATGGAAAAGAGGATTTTGAGCTAGAAGTAATGGAAAAACAGGATTTGGACTAGAAGTCAGGGAAATAGGATTTTGACTGGAAGCCAGGGAAAACTGGATTTGGACTGGAAGTGAAGGAAAGAGGATTTTGACTGGAAAACTGTCAGGGAAAACAGGATTTGGACTGGAAGTCAGGGAAATAGGATTTTTGACTGGAAGTCAGGGAAATAGGATTTGGACTGGAAGTGGAAAGAGGATTTTGACTGGAAGGGAAAACTAGGATTTGGACTGGAAGTCAAGGAAAAATCAGGATTTGACTGGAAGTGAAGGAAAGAGGATTTTGACTGGAAGTCAGGGAAATAGTTTTGACTGGAAGTCAGGGAAAACAGGATTGGACTGGAAGTCAGGGAAATAGGATTTGGACTGGAAGTCAGGGAAAGGATTTGGACTGGAAGTCAGGGAAATAGGATTTGGACTGGAAGTGAAGGAAAGAGGATTTTGACTGGAAGTCAGGGAAAACAGGATTTGGACTGGAAGTCAGGGAAATAGGATTTGGACTGGAAGTCAGGGAAATAGGATTTGGACTGGAAGTCAGGGAAAACAGGATTTGGACTAGAAGTCAGGGAAATAGGATTTGGACTGGAAGTCAGGGAAATAGGATTTGGACTGGAAGTCAGGGAATAGGATTTTGACTGAAGTCAGGGAAAACAGGATTTTGACTGGAAGTTAGGGAAAATAAGATTTGCACTGGAAGTGAAGGAAAGAGGATTTCAGCAAGAAAAGTCAGGGGAAATAGGATTTAGGCTAAAAGTCAAGGAAAAGCCAAAGTGCTACAATATAATACAAATCCTGGAGATCACAATCAGAACCGAGAAAGGCTTCTGTTTATTTTTTGCAGCATAGACCATAACAAAAAAATACAGAAATAATGTGTAAGGAACTCGTGTAATCTTACTGCACTGTGAAAGAGAATTCCGTTGGTTTTGGAACATTGCAGTTTGGGGATGCATTCACTGAAAAGATATTTGTGTCAGCTTCATTGGCTATTTCTTGTGACAGTTAACTCTTGGCCATGGAAAAGGTCAGAGAATTTGTCTTGATAATGCTGCTCAGACCCTGTTTTAAAACTGTTAGGCTGAACATGTGTAAAAAGAAGATACATGGAAGAAACAAGGGGAAAATCTTGAATGTTACTTTTGAAGATGGTGTTCATGGAACACGTGGAAATGATGAGGTGTCTTAACAGTGGCATCTGCAGATATTACAAACACTCACACTTATTGACTCAATATTTTTAGAAACATACTGCTCAACAGGCACACATTTATCTTGGCATACCTGCAGAGGAAAACCTTTGTTTGTTTTTTTAGGGCTTGGCAGATGTTGTGTGTTAACAAAGTCTTGACAAGTGTGTACAGGAAATGAATATGTTTTTGAACGCTTGACAGATGTTTACAGAAAAAAAAAAAGACTGAAAGGTTTGGAGATGTGTATAGGAAAAAAAAAAAAGGCTCACATGGTTTTGAAAGCTGGACAGATGTTTGTAGAAAGTATGTTTTGAAAGTTTGGCAGGTTTGCAGGGAAAACATGTTTTTTTGAAAGCTGATCCAATCTGTACTTGAAAAAAAAAACTCTTTGTAAGAAAACTAGGTATTATAGAGAATGCATTGTACATGAATATACTCACATATTCAGGAAGCTCATTGTGTACATACCGTTTAACATGGCAGTTAATTGGGAAAAGCTGGTAGATGGTGAATTGTGTAAAGTACCAGTGTTACCTGTGATGGCAGGTGTGTGATCAGACGACAGGTGTGTCTTGGAGAGAACGCTCAGCACAACTGTCCACAGTATGAGTGTGGTAAGTCCTTGTGGCTGTCAGTATGTGTGAGAATAAGGCTGACATTTTGTTTCTAAAGGAGGATAGTGAAGGGGGGTGCGTTGGTGTGGAGAGGGGAGGACAGAGAATAAGACATGTGTTATTGTTCAAAGAGGGTAAATTGTCTCTCTTGATGACTTGACAACAACAATATTTTCAGGAATATGTTTCATGCATGGTGGTGGTGGGTGGGATGATGAGTGTGTACATGTGTACATAGGTGCGCATTTTAGTGTAGGGTGTCGATGCTCACCAGTGTGGGTGTGAATTGTGTATGTTTTTATGCATATTGTGTATGTATGTGTGAATGTACATTTGTATGAATGTATGTACACATGTTTGAATTAAAAAGATCGTGTTTGTTGAATCAGTTTCGAAGGAAGGGATGTGCAACTCCCACTACCACGATGCGGTGTGTGACACGACAGGTGAAGAGTTCACCAACGCTTGTCTCCTCTTCTTCTCTCACCACCGCTCTCTGGCCTACAGAGGTCACTGTCAGGTGAGTGACCTTACTGTTACTTCACAAAGGTCAAACTGTAAATCATGCACAAATAAATGAAAACAAATAAATGAATCGTCAAAATAAGCATTCTGTTCTTTTTGTTGTAGTTGCAGCCTTGTTATGTCTATAATTGTATCTGGAGGAAAAGCTTGTATGCTCTGGAAAAGGCAAAGAAAAAAAACAACAACAACAGGTTGTTTTCAGTCAAGTTCAGCATACTTTATTCTTTGAAAGTTTTGTTTCCACAAGGCATGAAAGGTCTTTTGGTCCCAGGAAGAACAGGACAAGCGGTAACCACAGGTTTTTCAGGGTGAAGTTCGCCGTTTGTGTATGATATCAGGAATCTGAAGAGATCTTGTGGAGTCAGTTTGTTTGCATGAATGTGCAGAATGTAATTAACATGAAGTATAAATTTCCTTTTACCTAAGAATTTGACTTTGAATGTCTAAAGCTGACATTAAGATTTGATTGAAATAACAACAAAGGTTATGAGTAGGCATCGTAGAACAAGGCCAATGCTTCCAGAATCATCAGCTCAGCAGTAATGCAGTGTCTTTTATAGTGTGTTGCCTCGTGAAGGTCTGATGCAGATTGCTCCCCTTGGACTGTCAGTGTTGAAGCTGCGACTGTATAATCCAGTGGCGGATTGCATTCATTTGAGATGACACAAGTGGCTAGAGTATGCCAGCAGCGAGGGAAACAAGAGATGAGATGAGCAAAGAAATAGGTGCCAGACAGATTCTGGACAACAGTAAAGCCTCTTCTTCAAACAGTTCTGGCTATTGGAGGGATGGCATTCTGATCAGTTGATGCACTAGACAAAAAGAGACTGTGGACCAGCTGCTGTGGCGAAGTGGTTAGCGTTGCAGACTCCAGTTGGGAGGTCGTGGGTTCGAATCCTATCAGAGTCATGTGGGTTTTTCTGCCCCGACCGGCTCCTACCCAGAGTTGAGTTTGCTACGGGCTCAGTTGGGAAGACTTGGACCACACAGTCGAGTTTCATCCACTTGATGGATGCGTTTCTGAGAGTGTTGCTCAAATTTTCCTGACCAACACTGCAGGTGCCTGTATCTCTCTCGGGCCTGGTTGACGCTGGGATATATTATGAAAGGAAGCGTAGAGTACAGCCCTGTCATGTAGTCTCAGACCAAAATGGAAATCCGTAGCATCATCTTAATCATCCTCATTCTCATCGATCAGCATTAAAAAAAAAAAAATGTCTCAAAAATTCTGTGGCCCTTCATGCCCTGCTCTCATGGTGACCTCAGTTTCGATGTCCTCTCCACGTCTGTGGCCTTGGTTTGGTTCGTCGGGGTCACCGGTATCGGTGGGTCCATGGGGGGTTGTTGTTGGACAGACATGGTGGCGCCCTCCGGGGGAGAGCTCACTCACGCCGGCTCCGTGACTAAGCAATTATTATCGTCAGTAGGGGGCTTAGTAGGTGGCGTCCTGCGTATGATAGATCAGAACAGGCGCCACTGAACACTACCGAAGTGACTCGGCAGCAGTGCAGTGTCTCCTCTGGTGGGTTGCCTCTTGTCGACTTGACATTGACTGCTCCCTGTGGATTGCCGGGGGGGCTGCAGGGCCGACCGGGCTGTAGCTGTGGACAGGGTGTCGGAATGAGCAGCATGGTGCACTGCCTCTGAGGCGGTGCAGAGGTTGGGACAGCAAAAAAAAACAACAACAAAAAAAAAAAAAAAAAGACTGTGGGTTCTTTTCATGCACTGATCAGAGGACTTCACCACTGCCAGCTGTTTTCTCTCACTTGCTAGAGACACCCAAGATACTCCAACAAACCCTCACCAGTGTCTTGCCCCACTTGCTGCAAGATTGTGGTGTTATACGCCACCACTCACCAAACTTGCAAGAATCCTGAACGTCCAGCCTTTCTTGAGTGCCTGTCTGGGTGTGGCTGTGGACAGGGAGGTTGAAAGGAGCGGCATGGGAGTAACACCTCTGAAAGGACTGGAGGAGGAGAGTGTCAGAAAAAAAAGGTCTGAGTTGACTCAGGTAAAACAACTATCTGACACAAAGCATGGTTCACAGCTGAAATGTTTCAATCCTGTGAAATGCTTCACGCTTGTGAGCACACTTGCAAACACCTGCACACACTTATGCAGTCATATATACACACTTACAAATGCACATACACACACACCACCACCATTACCACCCCACACCACACACACTGTCTCTGTCTGTCTGTCTGTCTGTCTGTCTCTCTCTCTCTCTCTCTCTCTCTCTCTCTCTCTCTCTCTCTCTCTCACACACACACACACACACACACACACACACATTCACTCCATTTATTTAAAAGCTAATAAGAATATGCATGTGTTTTGTGTATGACATGGAAAAGGTGTGTGTTTGACACAGGAGTTTTGCAGCCTTGCGGGCCCTGTGTGTGGTCATGACGGGGAAACCTACAGCAGTCAGTGTGCTGCCAGAGCTGCTGGCATCACTGTAGATTACCCAGGATCCTGCCGGGCTATAGGCAACCTCACCAGTGAGTGTATTCCCTTGTGGACTCTACCTGATCAGTGAGAGTGGTGGACTTACTGTCTCTTTTAATTTTTCCTCATATTTATTTGCCCAACACTTGGCTTATTCCTTCTTGGTGTGGAACATCAACCTGTCAGGATCCTCCTGTTACTAGATTAGGAGAGAAAGGGAGCGAAACAAGCTTCTACACCAGGTACATCCATGGAGTGATTGCCCTTGATGCATGGACATTATATCCGAACATGAGCTGAGTGCCTGGGGCTCTGTGAGTGTAATTTATATCCTTGTTTTTTGGAAAGTCTGTACTTGTAGTTTTCTCATTTCTCTAACCCCCATGGGACTCAGCCATTTATATCTATCTCTGTCTAACTGTCTATCTGTCTCTCTCTCTGCTTTTTTTTTCTCCCCATTATTTTTCATTGCCGTCCACTGTTGTTTTTTTTGTTTTGTTTTTTTTTTGCATTTGTGCCCCATTCACCTTTCTGTTTTCAAAAACATTCACATACTTTTCTTTCCGTTACAATGAAATATATGACATGCCAGTTTTTTTTTTTGTATTCTGGCATCAAGCAAATGAAAATGTAAACAACGTTCAGAGTGGACACTAGTTGTCTATTCTGCTGTATGCCCTGATCTTATTTAAATGTATTTTTGTGGCACCATCATATTGTAGAGTTTGTATTTTCTTTTTTGTAAGTAGGGAATGACCAATTTAAGAAAATGGCTGACACCTTCAGTGCGGCCTAGTCTTGTTGGCCGTGAGGATGCCAGTAGACTAGCTGTTCTTTTATCAACCCTGACCAAGACTGGTATAATCCACACTGATTTTCCTTGGGAAAAAGGCCGTAAATTATTTCTGGATACCATAAAACATCATAGACTGGATTATTTGTGAAACAAGCTCTTGAGAATGACAAGCAGGATGTGCCTCCTGTTTTCACCTGTTATTTTCACATTCTAGACAAGTAAGCATCTGATCGAACACTCACAAGCACACCAGTTCTGTTTTATATTATTCTTTATTCAATTAGTAACAATTGTTATTCTGCATGCCATGTTCAAATACTAACTGTTGAAGAAAAGTTATGCATATTATACAAACGTAACAGTTTTTTTCAAACTTTCCTTCTGTTAATTCACCAGACAACATATGTAATAGTACATTGTTTAATAATCAGTGTAAGGTTTAATTGTAAATAAATTATCCTCAACTTAATAACCCTCACCCCCTGTCCCCCCTGTTCCTGATCCACCTCCTGCCTCCCGCTCCAATGTCCCTCTCCCCCCCCCCCCCCCCCCCCCCCCCCCCCCCCCCCCCCCTCCCCTCTTCTATTCCTTTCTCCCCTCTCTTCCCAAGTTCCACCTCCCCCCATCCTATTTCCGTCTTTCACCTGCACCCCTACCCCTTTCCATCCTTTCCCTTTTCCCAAAGCCCCGTCCTTCCCTCTCATCTCCTCCCCCCCCCCCCCCCAGCTCTGTCTTCTACTTTGCCACATTAAAAAAGCACAGAAGTAATTCACTCGTTATGTACCTAGTATGTTAAAAAGAGGCACCTTCCCAAATTTGGAGACGATCATAACTACGGGTTGGTATAACCAACAACAAAGACAGAGTGCACAAGACACAGACAAGCGAAGGCAGAGTGTGTTATATATGTTAGGAATTGCTTTTACCCTTGATGATAGGCTGATTTCTTTCAAAGATGCGGACACAGCCTACACTGTCTTTTCCTTTGTATGGTGTCAGGCCTGGGGCCCAGTGTGGTGGGTGGGTCCACCTTAATTAACGCAAAAGTTTCAAGGGTGAAGAGTCCATTCCAGTGACCCATGTCAGCATGGTGAGTGACGTTTGTGTGCAGTGTCCACTATGCACTTGGCGTCCAGAGGCCACACCATCAGCTGTTCCAGAGTGCAGTGTCCGGCGCTGCGCCCCTCTCACTGCAAGGGCATCATCCCCCCGGGGGCTTGCTGTCCCATCTGTGGTCAGTTCAATGTCCCGTCTTCTGCTGGCCGTCTCATATGGTGGTGTCTAATGCTGACTGTCCTTGTATATGTTATGTCTCATGTTGACTGCCCTTCTATAGTTATGGCCTATGTTTTGCCATTCAGATGTGGCCATCTGTTGGGCATTCATTTATGGTCATCTCTCTTAGCTGACCATTCATACATGGTCATGTCTTGTTTTGGCCATTGTTATCTGTTTAGATCTTGTTTTATTCATCCACGTATACTAAAGGGCATCATGCATTTTGGTATAAGATGTAAGGTAGCTGATGCATGTATATGCTTGTATGTCCATACAGTTTACATAACTCATAACTGCAAGCGCATATACATGCATTTTTGCTTGAACATATGCATAGAAGTATGAACACATACAAATATGAATATGAATATATGTATATTTGCATATGCGAGTGCACATGCGCGTGCACACACACACACACACACACACACACACACACACACACACACACACACACACACACACACACACACACACACACACACACATGAACATTGACACACACAAACACACATATACTGAAGTCCATTTATTCAGACATATTAATTTTTGCTTGTACCCTCTCTTACACACACACACACACACACAAATGCACACACGCACATGCACACAAACATGCTTGCACACGCACACATGTATACACACACACTCACAGATGTGTGCACACACACAAACACACAAACGCAAACACACACACACACACACACACTCACACACACACACACACACACACACACACACACACACACACACAAATGCACACATGCGTTCTCACACAAGCACACACATGCACACATGCTCACACATGTGTGCACAGACACACACATGCGCGCGCGCGCACACACACACACACACACACACACACACACACACACACTCACACTCACACTTAAACACACACTCAAGGTACAGGCACAAGTATATATGTGAGGGGATTTACTTTTACCACCTTTTTAATATTATCGACTTCAGTCTGTTCTTGTCACTTGTGCACCGTCTGTGTCATCACCCACAATCATAATCTATGTTATACCTTATTCATTGGGTATGGGTGTTGGACTGCGGAGATGCTGTGTGTGCAGCGGCCCAGCTCCGCGCGTTGTACTCCCCCCGCCTGGTGGACATCGCCAAGGACCGCCTGGACCAGGGACCGCTGACCATGCAGCATATAGTCCGAGCACTGTCACGGCTGGTCACCGTGGCCCAGTGCGACGTCCTGGGCTTCCTCAGTCTGGATGGAGATCTGGTTCTGATTGTGGCTCCTCTCGCCCCCAACCTTCTGACGTCCAGGTGAGGAATGAGGGAGAGGGGAGGGGAGGGGAAAGATTTATTTTTGCATGGAAGTCAGGGGTTGAAGATGATGGCTCTGGCCCAGTATCCATCTTTGTTGTCCCCCCTTTGTGTGAGAAGTGTGTTCTGGATGGAGCTTGTATCACATTTTGAGGTGAATCGTTGGTGGGTGTGGCCTTGGAAGAATAAAACCTGAAACTCACTCACAGTCTCTCCTCCCTAAACCTTACAGTAACCTACACCTTTCCAGAATGACCCTCCCCCACTTTGGAAAAACAGACTCCAGTCATTCATAACTGTGTGTCCTCCCGACTCTTGGGGGGAACTTTGCATTAAAAAAAAATCATTCCCAAGATCCCAAATGTTGTGGAAAAAGATGTGGATTCTTACCATTGTGTTTAGAAATTGGAGTCAGGTTGTGATCATATGCTGCTGAATGCTGAATGCTAGCAGCTACAAATAACAGAGGATAGGGTTTCTTTGTCAGACCACAGTTGATCGGTGTGCACTTTCGTTCAGGTCATGTTGTTTATAGCCCAGTTGACGGCAGGAGTCATATCAGGACTGTTAGAGTCAAAGTTCATTCCCAGTATGGGTATCATGAACATTCACACACACACACACACACACACACACACACATACATACAAACGCGCGCGCGCACACGCACACACACACACACACACACACACACACACACACACACGCACATACGCACACACACACACACACACACACACACACACACTCAGGTGACTGCGCTGGTGACTACTCGTTTTTGAGTGAACCAGTCTTTTAGGAAGAAGACACACACTCTCCCTATCTCACACACACACACGCACACGCACACACACACACACACACACACACACACACTGTGTCCCCCCCCCCCACACACACACACACACACACACACACTCTCTCTCTCTCTCACACACACACACACACACTCTCTCACACACACACACACACACACACACACACACACACACACGCACATACACACACACACTCACACTCACTCACACACACACACACACGCACGCACACGCACACACACACACACACACACACACACACACACACACTTGCGCTCACACACGCACATGCACACACACACATACACACACTCACACACGCAAGCACACTCAGTTTATTCCCAACCTGCTAAAAACAGCATACAATTGGATCTATTTTCGTCAGATTCTGAGATCAAATTGAAAAACAATCTGATAGCACAGATGGTCAGGAGTCCAACTGTTTTGGTGGAGATCACTTCAATCTGAAGACGCAGATGGTCAGGAGTCCAACTGTTTTGGTGGAGATCACTTCCCCATGGAGCTGGATTCTGAAAGTTGCCTGCTGTGGAAAGTGCCTCCAAAGAAGAAGAAAATAGGAAGGAAGTTTTTTTTGCAAAGAAGAGAGTGACCAGGCATAGTAATGTGGAAGTCCATCTCAGAGTTCTGAAATACAGTTTGACAGTAGAGGATAGTTCCAGAAAGGAACCCTTGAACCAAATTTCATGGCCCTGGACATGGACAGTGAAGGATGAATGTACAACGGCACTTGGCGTTGGCAGTGAGTGCTTAGTCAGTGGTAAAGAAAAACATTCTGTACTGCTATATGTAAATCACAGTGAAGTGAGGCTATAGGTATCAATGTGTTCATGAATGGGCGACAAATACATGGCTGTATTAGAGCGACTACTGACAAATGCCTGTGTGTGTAAGCAATATGTAAATTTTTGTTCTGCACACCTTCATGCATTCCTGTGAATAAACTAAGCTTTGAGAAAGTGCTCAGAAATTATCACTCAGCCTTAAATGTGAAGAATTGAGAGATTGATGGTGAGTTTCATTGCCAGTTTACTTGTCCTGGTGAAAGTTTGGACAAACCGTCATCAAAGAAACTGCCATGGTTACTTAACACAAGAAATTTCTATTCCTTTTGAATGACCTGTTATTCATGTGTAACAGCAAACAGACTGCAGAATATGACTCAGTTTATTCATATCATTGTGAAAGATCTGTCAGCGCTGGTGTCAGAAAAAAAAAGAAAAAAACACTCATGTTCAAGAAAGAGATGTAGACAATAATTATTCAGAATGTGATGTTCATGTGTTATTTGTGCATTGTTCATACGTCATTTGGTTAGGTATGTTGTTGTTAAACAGTTTTGGTTCAGGTATTTTCTTGTTGAACTGTTCTGTTTTGATTTTTTATAATTCAGGTACTTTGTTGATGAACTGTTTTGCTTTGAATCAATCTGTTATATCTCTGAAGGTGTCATAGGAATTTGAAGTTTGCCAGCAGTGCAGCCAGTGTTGTGTGTGTTGACAGGTTGAGGCATGCAACAGCGAGGCGGAGCGACTGGAAATGTTGATCAGCCATGGCAGCCCCACCCTCACACGCTCTACCTCCAGTTATCCCCCCTTCTGTTAGCGCCCGCCCAGCTAGCCCGACTGAACCATAACAGCCCCATGTACGTGCGCTCTGCTGCCGCCCCTTCCCTCCTCTCAGGAACCCAGCACCCCCAGCTGATACTGTTGTCCTTGCTGCTCTGGACGCTGCTTCTGTGCAGCAGAAAACATTAGCACACGGTGACAGGTGAACATCTCGGGGCTGCCCGTGCTTCTGGGAGGAAAGAGTTCTGTCCCTTTGTACACTAAGTCAGTTGTGGAGAGTGTGGAGGTCAGGTGATGTGGGGAGGGGGGACGTGGGACGTCGGCAGGATGAGTGGAGCCCAGGATTGTGAGGGACAAGAGAGGGACGTCCAGCTGGAAGATGGAGCAGCACTACACACATTATTGTAGGAACACTGCTGACGGGGATGAGGGTTGGTGTTGTTCAGGCTGGAGTCCCATCCTGCTCTTCCCCACTTCGGTCTTTGCCAACATGTCAAAGTGTCGATGTGTTTGACATTGGAGGTTTCTGACTGCTTTGACTCAAAAAGTTTGTGTGGGAAAGAACTTGATAGAAATTTTTTCTTTGAAAATTTTGACAGCAATTTTTTTTTTTTGAGGGTGGGGGGGGGGGGGGGTGGTGAGTGGGAGGGAGGAAGGGGGTACATTGCTTTTCCCAACATTCATTATGATATGGTTTTTTTTTTTTTTTTTTTTGTTTCTCTTCCCATATATCCAAAGATCCTTTCAATGAATGTAAGGTGAAATGTAAAACCTGTGATTGTGCTTTTTCCACCAATATTCTCCAGATCTTGAGATTAGCTAATTATGTCACATGTGATATGGTGGCTAAATCACCATTATGTCACAGGTTTATTTCAGGATTTGCTGCAGATTTTTCTTTGGGTTTTTTTTTTTTGTTTTTTTTTTTTTTTCCTCTTCATATGAATCCGCCCTTGAGTTATATGCTTGTAAAATGTGTGTGTGTGTGTGTGTGTGTGTGTGTGATGTGGAGGTAACAATCAACAAGTTCTTGGACACTGTAGGCACAGGCTTGTGATTTGTGTGGGACAGAGTGACACTGGTGGCCATACTGTGTGTGCACAAGGACAGAGACACAGTACACATTCAACTGGGACAGTGCCCTGTCTGGCCACCAGCGGATGGTGGGGGAGCCAGGTATTGCCAAAGGAAGCTTAAAGCCAAAGAGAACAGGATGAGGAAGGCCTGACCGGAGCTGCCCTGTCCATGTCAGTCGACAGGGAATTGGGACAGTCCACCCTGCCTCTGCTGCACACTGTCTGTGTATGTGCTGCATGAAGAGATGAGATGAGAAAGAGCATGTACACGTTTGTGGGACAGCATCTGAAATGTACTATATGTGTGCTGCATGTTAAGAGAGAGTGTGTGTGTGCTTATCAGGGGGAGAGAGCCGTAGTGGTATGTATGCACCTCAGTGTAGGTAAACATTGGCGTGCGTGTTTGTGTGCGTGTGTGTGCCTGATTCCCTCAAACCAGTACCTGTAGAAAAGTGGAGCCAGTGACAAATACACGGTAATAGAGGCACCAGGTGTGTACCTCCTGACTTGGCCCAGTGTGACGGATGCCTCCTATCACTCCGGGGAGGGAGGGGGGGGGGGGGGGGGGGAAGCTGGCCCATCCCCAGGTCACCATCCACAGGTTTACTGCAATGACAATCATGTGAGCAGGGTTCTGACAGAGGTGCACAGGCACACACAGGGACTTGATGGTGGTCAACACAGAAACCGGCTTCTGTGGCGAGGGAAACCTGTGTGAGATCCTACCCTGTTGAAGGGTTGATACAAAAGTTACACATGCAAGTTTATTCCCTGGACAAGAAGTGGAGTCTTAATCAGGTCAGGACTTGACCAGTGTTGCATTTGTAAATCCACAGTGTTGCATTTGTAAATCCACTGGGCAGGGCCAAATAATAGGGAAAGATTGACGCAAGCAAAACCAATCAAGAAGGAAGATAGATTATGCATGTTTTAAGTCTAATAAAGTGTGATTTCACCATGCGATGAGTGTCGGAGGTAATTGGAGCATAAGAGCAAGAGCAGTGTTACTGGATAGGTGAATAAGTGGAGTAAAAGTCGCTTCTTTTTTGTGTTCATTTGCCGCTATGTCGATGTGGGAGCTGATTGAAAGAAGGGTCTCAATCGAAGTTCAGACTCCACAATTAGAGATTCTCTGGTAGATCTTAATTTTGAACACCATCACTATTTCTCAATCTACCAGACTTTAATGAAATGTAATTTGTTATCAGAGTAGCAAATTTCATCACCTTTCTATGACCCATATATCTACCCAACGAAGACAGACATCTACACTGACATGTCCCAAAACCTGCTCACTCTATGTGTGTGTGTGTGTGTGTGTGTGTGTGTGTGTGTGCACGTGCAATGTTAGGCAGCCAGTGTGAATGATGTAGTGGCTGTTTTTGGAGAGCAGTTGGTGTCACCACTACATACCCAAGTTTCAACGAGAATTTCTGCGTATATACTCTAGATGGGCCTGTAGCAGTCACACGAGTGACCCCCAGATGTGATAATGTATGGACATGTTTTTCTGTGTGTGTATAATCACTGTATCATATTATTCGTTTGTTCTTGTGCATGGGGCAGAAACATTATGGGCCTCGCAATCATTGGGAAGTGTCAGTCTTGAGGAAAGAGAAGAGAGAAAGTTCATCTGTGTCAGTGGGTGTGTGTGGGTATGTGAAAGTTGCAATGTTTTCTTGATGTTGCTTTTTGAATCTGTGAACCAGAATAACTTGAACTAGTAATATTTTTAATAACCCTTTGTTGTTGTGAATAGCTGGTCTCATTGATTTTTTTTTTTTTTTTTTTTTTTTTTTTTTTAAAGGGAATATTTGTTTTGGAACTTGTGGTTAAGTGACTAGAATTGTTTTTTTCAATCTTTGTTTTCATGTTGCTTTTTTTGATGGCCTTTTGTTTGTTGAAGAACACTATTTTGTTCTGATCAGTATTGTTAAACATGAACGGAACTCTCAAGCAGACGGACTGCTGAGTAAACACTACTGCATTGTGTTTCAAGCAATGGCCTGTTCACTTGTGGTTGGGGGTGAAAACAAAGCTTTAAATGTATAAAACTGCCAGTTTGATATGCTGCCAAGTGTTGATGAGAACTGTGTTGCTGGTTGTCTACTGGTTTGTCGCTAATTTATTGACATGTGCAGGCCATGGAGGCAAGGGAGTTCTGTCATTGTCAGGTGAAAATTTCATTTTGCTGAGCAGATTTTTGTTCTGTTGGAGAGAAAATAGTGTTAAGAATGTGTTAAAAACAAGTCTGTTCTGTCTGGCATTGAAGTGTGGTTTTGTATGTAGGGGTAATGAGAGAACCCAGTTCCTTCATTCTAGCTTTTCCTGTCCTGGGGATGGCTTTCTCACAACCATGCAGCCCTGTTCTGTGTGTATGATGCCATGCCATGCTGTCATGTCTTCATCAGAGGGGGAAGGGCATGTCTGTAGTTGACAAATCATATTTATTGATGATGTTTCCAAGTGTACCTCATGTATTCCTTGACACATGTGCTCCTGTGCCAGAGGAGAATATATATACAGATTAAGGAACCCACTGATTGAAATGTAATACCTGTTTAAAGTACCTGTGTTGGTACCGTACCATGATAACTGTGTAACTTCGAGCTGGCATGTGCGTAAGATATATTTGTGCAAGTGAGAGAGAGAACTGACAAGAAACAGAAATGTAATTGGTGTGAGGTATGAGTGTGCAAGTGAGATAGAGAATTGAGGAGAAACAGAGAATAATGTATAACTGGTGAACGAGAAAAATTGAGGGGAAAAGCAACTGCATGAAAATGATTTGTATAGGAGTTCTAAGAGAAAGAGTTTGCATCATGAGTTGGAGCTGGAGAATGGATGGTATGGCAGATTTGCCATTCATTGTCCCAACCCAAGAGAAAAATCATTCGTGTAGAGAAGGAAGAATTCACTTTTCTATGTACAGGGCAAAAAGCAATGCTGTGAGAATGGTTTCTGGTCGAGTTTTGGATTGGCAAACATGAGTTACAGGCATGACATACAGGCAGTACCTTACAATACTGGTGGCACAGGTGAGAAGAATGGATAAGCAGTAATGGTACATTGTTTAACATGCATTAGATTACTACTGTTCAGCACAGGCAAGAAGGAAGGTGGCAATAAGAGAAGTCCTTGTATGACGAGAGTATGTACAGAAACCATTTATAGCAACAACCATGTATACCACAAACTGGGAATTGAATTCTGGGAAGACAAGGTGAAAGGCTACTGCAAGAAAATGTTTGTCTGTATGAGAACCAAGTGTGAAACGTTTTTTTTTTTCTTTGTCCTGACTGCCCAGTGTGTATTTATTTCCTTTTCAGTGGTAATGTTGTGCATTTGTTTTAAAGCAGTTCTGTGGAGCTTTAATTCCATTTCATTCTGTGCATTAATATTGTTCATCTGGGTATTTTGTGCGTGTGTATTTTAGTTTTAACAAGAATCAACTGGCAGTGCGTTATGTACTTTTTTCCCCCTTTCGATGGGAGTTCTTGGTAGATCGCATATTTAGCATTTTATGTTTGCACTGAAAGAGATGAAGAGATTTTGATCACATGCAATGTGTAGGAAACACATAGGGCTATCAGCTTCAGAAATTGTTTAAGGATGTGTAACTTGAAGTCATCTTATTCCATCCACTCTATTTTGAAGTAGTATGTGGACAGACGAACGCACAGGTAAAAGTTTCCTTTAGTATTAGTTAATGTGTGTTATTCCTGAAGTTTTTTCAGTATTGTTCCACAATATCAGAACAAAAGTACATGAGGGGATGAATATATGTACATCTATATCACCAAGACTTGTAAAAGATTAGACCTATAATATATTGGAGAAAGGTGAGTGGAAAAGTAGTTTCTGGAAAGTTCTGGTGCTGGAGGAGATGGAGAGGAAAATGCAAGTTGTTCAGATGGTTCCGTTTACAATATGCGATGGATGGTGCAGTTTTTCACTGCATGCTTTAGTCCCAGTGTCTTCTTTTTTTTCTGTTTATTATTCCTCTTTTTCTTTTTTGTTATTGTTGGTTCTATTTTGTGTTTTTCAGCAACACCCAAAGCTTTATACCAAACCCAGAAATGGCGTGTTTCGTGACACAAGTGTACGTGCTATGTGGCTGACAGAATGTTCAAAATCAATGTCCATGTAAATAATGTACAGTGCACATGTTACGTGAACTGGTATGATTGGTATGTGTAATAATCGTGCGCAAGTTGTGCAGGAATGAAAGATGGACATGGGAGAAAGTGAAAAAAGAGGGAGAAAATAGAACACGAGGGAAAAAAAGCAACAGTAACAGTTTCTGCCATTGCTGTCGTCTGACATTTTCATTTAATTTTCTGTATTCTGTGTCAGTGTTCCGTCAGCGTTCTTTTGGTATTTCTATAGGTGACAACATCTGTCCTCCAGCACTCCAAGACCTGAGCATACCTGAATGCATGCATTTGAGCATGATCGATAGGTTCGGTTACTTTTCCGCAATTTTGTAAGCAGAACTGCAGAAAACGAAGGGTAACATTTTGATATTTTAAGTGTAGCTTTCTAAATTTAGCCAAAACTCCTGTTGGATGGAGCAGGTCATACGCAATAACACGATCAGTGTGACTTCACTGCTAAATCAAGCGAACGACTGTAGATACGAGCCAAGAACAAAGGGAAATTATTGCTGTAGCACTGTCTGAGACATCCCTAACTGCGAGTGACTGCCTTATAGTGATGTAAAATGTAAACTGCATCCAGCATTCTTTCAAAGGTGAACAGGTATGTCAGAATTGCGTGTCCAAAGAGACTGGGTTAATAACTCTAGAAGCACAGAGCACCAGTCCCTGTATTAAGCAGTATATGTACTACCAGACCCTGGAGTGCCGAGAGACCAGTGTTGTACATTTCCTTTAGAGCACGACTTTACACAAATGACTCCTCACAAATGTTGAACCGCACCTTCTAACCCTTTCATCGCCCACTACCCCTAATCTGTGAACAGCTGAAAATCAGCAGTGCAGCACAGCTGATGTGTACCACATTTATAAGGCTTTAACTTTACAACATTTGGACCCATTTTCATTTATACACCATCTTAGAGTTGTATCATCTTTCAGATCTAAAGAATGAATGCACACACACACAAATAATGACAGCATACTGCTGGTGGTGGTGAGTGGCGATTGTGGCACTCCTGATCGTAGATATTGGAGGCTACTCTGGTGATGAAAGGGTTAAAGCGCAAAGAAGGTTTGTTCACCTACAAGTTCTGAAGCGTTGTGGTGTTAGCATTACTAAGAGCATAAGATGATTCTTTGTAGAACATTTATCTGCATTTCACTCCATTTTGGTCAGAGCACATGCTGTGGATAGTTGTTTATGTGTTTATCTATGTGAACAGTTTAGACAGAGTGTGTGTGTGTGTGGTGTTAAAAGTGACGCAGTAGATGAGAGATCTGAGCAAGATGTTGAACAGTGTTTGGTATCTAGTCACGTTGTGGCAACCCTGGTGTCAGCAGTGACTCGTCAGGTCCACTGGTTTTATGCACAGCTTCCTCCGCAGTTCCTTTGTTCATAGGTCTGCAGGAATAGCGGCAATGGCTTACCAATAGGGATCATGCTATCACTAAAGTTTCTCATCAGTCCTGGCGTGAATACATAATTATTCATCGTACACTGGAATCCGTCTCCCTGTTGAAGACTGCCTTTTGTAAATTTGATGTTGTCCCCTTCAAAAAAAAAAGAAAACAAGAAAACTGGTCTTATGGTCACTGGATGAATTCAGTTTCCATCATGGATTCAAAGACTAACAACAGGATTGTTTTAGTTATCAGAAAATAGAAGATTCAACTCTACATAGCATAGCATTGTGATGATTGATTTCAGCTTTTTATTAATCAAAGCAGGTGTCCCCTGTTCTGAAACAAGGTTTACACAAGTGTTGGTTTTACATGAAATTTTTTACTTGACTTGGGTACAGTGTCATACTTTGGTCTTAAAATTTTCCAAGTGACAAATATAAATTCTTCACATTCTTTTTGTCATGCAAACCCTGTTTTAGCGTAGCAGGTATTATGAGTGTGCTTAAGGAATTACAATAACAGTATCACACTAATAGTTACAGAGTTTAAAGTTCTGGTGGCTGTGCAAGAAACAAAGGGCAGACTGTCATTGAGTGGCTGGGGGGGGGTGGTGATCAGGCTGTAATTCATACCTCATGTTTGTTGTGCATTGTTATTGGATGCAAACCTACCGTGGTTTGTCTCTGTCGTTCCCTATTCTGCCTCCTGATCCGTAACATGTGCCACTATGGCCAATGTGTAATAGATTTTACCATGGCTTGGTGTGTGTGGTATGTGTTTCTTGTATGCCTGTCTGGCTTTTTTGCGAGTTAGTATGGGCGTTACTTGTGCCACACTGGGTGTTGACTGTGGTTTGTTGTTGTTGTGGTTTGTTGTGCATTTCTGTGGCTCGTTACTAATTGTGTGCCACTTGGGACGTCTGTGCCCAGATCCTTGGCATTCAACTTTTGTTACATGGGACATCATCATCATCATCAACACTTCATGCATCAGATCTGTGACGTGTTGTGTTACATACTTTGTGTCTGAATAAAATGTTTCTACAAAAGCAAAATGGCTGCAGGTGATTGTGAATGTTGACAGTTTGCTTCCAGTCAGCAGTTAGGCACAAGCCTTGGCAACTGTAAAACTAACTGTTACACAGGGTTCCTACAGACTCCCAAGAACAAAATTCATGAGAGTTTTCAAGGTGGTTTTTCAAAATTCAAGACGTCAACACATGCGTAAATGGATATGCCTGTTACCTGTTTTCTGCTCTCGGCCAACTTGATCAGCTGCTATTTCACACAGCAGAAAGCAAAAGTACTATTAGTACTACCTGGAAAGTCATTTTACATAAAAGAACTGTTAAAAGTCTGGAAAGTCAGTGGTCCAGCCACCTATGACTGCAGAACTTCAAACAGAAAACATTTACACCCATCACAACTGTGAAGTCTTCACGGCGGGCAGGGCAATCCAGGAACAGTGTGTACAGCTTGGACAGGATATCATCTATATTCCAACCAGCAGCAGTACAACCAGCTCTGAAAGCGTTGTGCAAGATGCGCAGTCCACAACTCCCTGTCTGAAGCATCTTTATACTTGACTGTTTACTCAGGTCCTTCTGTATCTCATCATATATACCTGCAAGGAATACAAGGAAAACTATAAAAACTAGTAAGTGTGGTCCTGATTTAGAAATAGTTAACTGATGCTATTTTTAAAAAACTTGTATATATAAACAAAAGTGAAATTTAATAAAGAATGAGACAGTCCATTGGAAAAAAAAATAGCATTACAGCCATTAGAAGCCAGCTGTGCAGAAGGTGTGCATGCTCGCGTGCACACACAACGTTAAAAACCTGGAGAGAGAGAGAAAGAGAAAGACAGACATATAGATTCCACTCGTGAGCAGCTGAAAGCAATCCTCATTTCATTACAGAATAACAAACTCATTAAATGAGTACTTAGAGTACAGTAGTAGTAGTAGAAGTAGTAGTAGTACTATTACATTAAAACAAGTTGCTAAGTGCCAGTCACCATGATCAGAAATCAACAGTCAAGTAAATTTTAAAATTTCCATGAATGAAAATAAAGGCTTAATACTATCTAGCCGAGAGCGGCGCGTGCAGCACAACTCCCTGCTGCCGCGCGCTCGCGCATGGCGCTCAGTCCCTGCCGACACGCATATTTCACCACTTTTTAATTAATTTTTACGGTAGCTAGTCAACAACTGACAGTGTTGTGTTAGGTGTCATAGGAAAGAACAAATGCTCAACTAATCGAACATAGTTATTTTGAAACATCCACTTTCAATGTGTAGACACGACTTGCGTTGAAAAACATGTCTAACAAGTAAAAAAAATTCTGTGCTTACGTTCTATTCCGTTCTGTTACAACACCAAATCAGAAGATGAAGGGATGTCTGCATCTTCAAACAATTCACTTTCCTTCTCTCTTCATAGTTTTCTATCTCTCTATCACTCCCCTCATCACCAGATCCACTTTCCAATATGATTTCAAGTGCTTCATTGACCGAGAAATTGCTGCCACCCCTTCGTCTGACCAACATTTTTTCGCGTGCCGTCAGTTCCTTTGTTCCAAAGCTGCTGGGGTCAGCCAAGTTCATGATAGAGCACTGAAAGTAAGGTCTACTACTCGCTTCAACATCCCCAAGACTAGTTACAGAGCTTATTTCCCTTGGATCATTTTATGGAAACTGTAGGAATTTTTTATGTTCCAGTCACACCGTAGAGTGTACTGTCTGTCCGTCACACAGCTTTGGGTGCGGTAGAAGTGAAAATATGAGAAAGGGAGTGAAGGGCTTAAGAGTGGTGCTTATACTAGGTTTGTGTGTGTGTGATTTATCTACAGGTCCATAAGTTTCCTTTCAAACCTGACTGCACAATCTTACCTTCCAGTGGACATTTGGTCCATCCATTGATATCTGTAGCAGTTTTCTGTGTCCCAGCTCAGTGATGATGGGTTCCAACAATTCATAAATGTTGCTGGCATAAGCATGGCCCAGAAATTCTTAAGTCAGGTATTCACTTCTCACCATACCATCAGTCCAAATGCGCACATGTATATCAAGCTGTTTAAGCTTTAGTTCTTTCTTTAGACTTTCAAACAACAGCACGTAGTTTGTTTCTTCTTGTGTTCTTTTTTTCAGCAATGAATGAAAGTGAGGTGCAATGCCAAAAGTCGCCAAATACCTTGATTTTCCCTCACCACACTGAAATCCTTTGGCGATTTGACTATCTGGAAACATTTGTTTGAAAAATCTGAGAATTCTGTTCACAAGAGCTGAAGCTTTGGTGTGGGTTTACAGTGTGCAGTGTCCACAGAATTTCAGATTTCAGCACATCTGTCTTTGAGGAAAACGAGTCAACTGTGGCTGAAGAGCTGGTACTGGATTCGCGCACAGACACATCACAATCAGGATTTAATGACAACGCAACATTCGCGTTCGACACTGCTGCTGCCGTCTTGTTCGTAAGAAAGACTTAGTATGAGATGGGTATCGCTGCTGAAGATCTCACCGCCAGTAGAGCCACGTGCTTTTTTCCTTGTTGTGGCTAGCCAGGGCACTCTCGCCCATAACTCGCGCACATCGAAACATTTTTTTGCAGACTGTGCAGTAGCAGGCATGTTTGTTTGCTTTGTCTTCTCTCACCCAGTCAGAGAACTCGGGTTTACCAGCCACAGATGGCTGAAAGCTCCGTTCACAATGAACTGAACACGCTGGAAGCGCAAGACCTTTTCTTCACGCATGCGTATGCGTAGAATTTTAAAAATAGCTGAAGTTACAAATTATCTCCCTTGGTTCATTCTTAAGCAGACGACAACACGGGATCACGATGATGTAAAAATTTTGAAAATAATTTTTCATCAACCTGAACGCAGAAAAATCAAACTGCCATTTTTTTCTTGCCACATTAAATTTCTTTGGAGACGATGGTTTGATTTTCAAGGTTTTTCAAGGAGGTTTGGTCACCATAACCACATTTTATTGATTTTCAAGGGGTTTCAAGGTCTTGAAATTGGAAATTGAAATTGAAATCTCAGAAATCAAGGAGTTTCAAGGAGCGTACGAACCCTGTAACATGAATGCCTGATGCTCTCAGCTTGTCATACTATTATGTTGCTTGATTCTTCTTCACTTTTTGCTTGTGCAAATTTGACAGCCCTAAGAAGACATCTGGGCTATGATGATTAACACTTAAAACAAGACTGCACAGTGAAAGGTAAAACTCTCAGTTCAAACAAAAATTCTACAACTCCGAATGTGCTCAGATATTTATTTGTTTCTTCCTCCCATCATAATGAAACACAGATCTACAACAGTAATGTACAACACACAAGACCAACTTTTATACATCAAAAGCTCTGCAATAAAATGATATAGCCTCTTGGGCCATGAAATCGGCAGCATCATGGCGCGTTAGTTGTGGCAGACCAAAATCTGTATCATGACTTTTTGCTGTATTTACACAAACATGTACACCTGGATACAAAAAGAGCTACAAATATGAAATCGGCCTGGCAGCTCTCCTTGAGCTGGTCCTAAAAAAACACGAAAATGCACAGCCAACACGCGAAACAATAAATGATTACACAAGAACCACCAAACAAAACTTAAAAACCAGATGATGTCCGCTAGAATCTGGCGTGGCATAGTTGGTCAAAGTATCTGAAGCACAAATCGGACCTCATCAGCAACTAACAGACTTATGGGATGTGTAGTATGGAGCACTGCACCAGTGCACTTTCAGTAGCAGCAAAGTGAACAAGTGAAAAAAAATACAAGAAACAAAAGGAGTTCATGATAACAAACAAACACACAAAAAAAGCATGAGAAACTGTTACAACAATGAAACAAAACCAAAACCTACGATGACAAAATATACATATGACAGAGGAGAGCACAAATGAGGAGAGTCGGTCAGGCATCACCTCTACAGCTCCAAGCAAGCACACTCACATGACAGAATAATGTCTTGGGCCACATTTTGTTTATGGGGGAAAACAACATATAATATCAACTGAAAAGCCAGATTCCCCTACCAGCTTGTGGCAAGACAACAGGTTTGCCCCTGCACTTCCCATCACATGGGCTGGACACTACTGGACAGCGTAGTTTTCTTCTAGCAATGACAACTAAAATCCTTTTCCCCATTGGCCTTTCCCCTGCCCTACTCACCATGATCCTATCCCTAGGATAGTTTTGAGTTAGGTCACTTAGACTGACGTAACAAACATGGAGTGTCTGGGTTGGGGGAAGGGGATGTGGAGGGACATTTAAAAAAAAAAAATTAAAAAAAAAAAAAAAGCAATTCACTAGTCATGGAAATGCGATGCCTAAACTCAACGCGTGGAGCGGCGTGAACATCACAGCACTGATCACCCCCCCCCCAGGACTGACCGAGACAGGCTGATCCCGTGACTACAGCATACAATACGTCCGTTACACTGGACAGACCAGGGATGCTGTGGCAAGAATGGGAGGGAAGAAACAAACTATGGGGAAAAAAAAAAACTGAATAAAATACAAATCTGCTACAGCAACAGTGCTACTACAAAATCACTGCACTGAAATCCCAAAGCCAAACTGTATGGGCTACAGAGGTCCATTTATATCTTCTGGAGATTATCATAAACATGCTACGGCTGGCTCACAGTTCTCTGTAAAGACTGATCGATTTCTCCCTTTTCCTCTGCTGTCCACTGGATTTCATCGACTTGAAACTCATCCATTCCTATCACAACAGCTTTAAGGCTGGGTTGAAAATACAATAATCACACACACTGTGTGTGTGTGTGTGTGTGTGTGTGTGTGTGTGTGTGTGATCTTTTCTTTTGTTCAAATCTTTCAATGCAAAGAATACATATGGTTTCTTCAATACCAGTACACTTTTAACAGTGATAAAACAGATTTCTGACTTGTTCTTGATTAACTTTCAAAGTGGTGACGGATTTTCTCTTGTCTGATGTCTAAAATTTTCAATGATTGCATTGTTCATGGTTAAGACCAAACTATCAAACAATGACTACCAATATTCCACAAAACCCAGCAGTGTGCCCATTCTACCATCATCAACTGTGAATGTCAGAGACCACTATGCAGGGCAAAGAAATCATCAAGCAATTTTTGTGTGCCAATGTTGGTCACAAACCAAGTCTACTAGATTATGTACAATTCATCAAATTTCTTCAACTGGGTAGTTGTTTTTCTTTCAATCCTTTTTTTGTGGTTGTTTTGTGTTTTTTCTTCATTATGTGAGCAAGTATAATGGACAAGCAAACACAACCTGATCCTTTTGTATATTATGATACTGCACACAAATCACAATTCAATCCTACTACCAAGGAGGAACTAGCCATGTTTATGACAAGATGTCCAGGTCATTTTCTTATTAGCTAATGTATGTGCTCTACTACACACACACACACACACACACTCAAAGTATACCTGAACTCACTAAATTAGACTAATCCAACGTCTCACAATTTTTCTCCTAGTCTCCTGATGACAAGCTCAGTAGGAATCACTGAACACAGAATACCGTCAGGACCAAAAAGCTACGGTTTTACAGTCCCCCCTCTCAAACCCCAAAAAATGATCATAAAAACATAAAATTTGAAATAGCACTGCCCTTTCCTTCCATAACCAAGGAACATGAAATGTAAAAACATTGTTTTCTTGACAAAATACTGACAGAAACCAAAAGGAAGAAACCAGAAGCAACTGTGGGGGTTTCACAGGCAGGGAAGATGGAGCACGAAAGATTGAGGTGCAGCAGGATGGGGGGTGTGGGGGGCAGAAGAGCTAGGACCGAATGCTTGGTCGGGTGTAGCCACGTCATCTAAGGCTTGCTGCACCCCGTTGACACTGCGGGATTTGATCACCCCATCCTCCTCCACCACCACCGTTTCCTGGCCGTTCTCCACCACTCTGTTGAGCACAATATGATGATTAGTGTAAAAAAAATCTCTTGGGCCATTCTCTACCATTCTGTTCAGCACACAATACAATCATTCGTGTATGACTCTCTTAGGCCATTCTCTACACCACCCTGTCGAGCACAACATAAAGATTTGTGTAAAACTCTCTAGGGCCATTCTCTACCATTCTGTTGACCACAACACAATGATCAATATGCAACTCTCTAGGGCCATTCTCTACCATTCTGTTGACCACAACACAATGATCAATATGCAACTCTCTAGGGCCATTCTCTGTTGACCACAACACAATGATCAATATGCAACTCTCTAGGGCCATTCTCTACCATTCTGTTGACCACAACACAATGATCAATATGCAACTCTCTTGGGCCATTCTCTACCATCCTGTTGAGCACAACACAATCATTAGTGTATGATGACTCTCTGGGCCATTCTCTATTCTCCATCCTGTTGAGCACAACACAATTATCAGTATACAACTCTCTATGGCCATTCTCTATGATTCTGTTGAGCAGAACACAATATCAGTATACAACTCAGGGCCATTCTCTATGATTCTGTTGAGCACAACACAATAATCAGTATACAACTCAGGGCCATTCTCTATGATTCTGTTGAGCACAACACAATGATTAGCATACAACCATCTTGGGCCATTTTCAACAATACTGTTGACTTAATTATAGTGATCAGTATACAATTCTCACAGGTCATTTTCACTTTTCTGTCAACTATAATGCACTGCCCAGTGTACAACTCTCCCTGGACATTCTCCAATAATCTGTTGACCACAATATCATCATTACGTCTCTCCCTGGACATTGTCCAATAATCTGTTGACCACAATATAATGATCAGTATGCAATTCTCTGGCCATTTTCCACCACTCTACTGACCACGACATAATGGGTAATACACAACTCTCCCTGGCTGTTCTCTGCTGATCTGTCCAACACAACATAATGTACAGTATTCCAATCCCCCCTGACCAATCCTCCTGACCATTCTCCACCATTCTGTTGACCACAATATAACGATCAGAGTGCAACTCTCCCTGCTCCTTCTCCACCGCTCTACTGACCACAATGTAATGCACAGAAACTCTTCCTGGCCATTCTCCACCATCTTGTCAACCACAATGTCATGTACATGGCCAAGTTTAAAACTCTGCTCCTCTTTCTCTTGATCTCAGACACCATTTCCATATCTCAACATCAAATTTTCAGGTCTTATTTCTTGTTCGGTTTTTTTTTCTCTCCTTTTTTTTTTTCTTTTTCACAACAAACATAAACCCATCCATGTACAAGTACTCTGTCATGGTCATGCACACTCATCCCCATACAGCATAGATGTAAGCACATTCACATCAACACAAAAAATGCACACACACACACACACACACACACACACACACACACACACACTCTCTCTCTCTCTTCTCTCTCGCCCTCCGCCCCAGCCACTCTTTAAGTACACATAAATCCATACACACACAGTTTAAATACAGCACACAAATGCAAGCTATTCTGCAAGCTTGTCGTAAAGAATCTATGCCAATGAGATGACCGTACTGTTATGGCCTGTCAAGGTCACCTGGGCTATAAACATCATGAATCACACTGAATTATAAGTCTGGCCTTGTCTATACAACATGAAACCACACTTCTTTTTTTTTTTCATCTCCCTCCCTTGTCAACTTGTCACATTTTTCAGCCGTTGTATGTGGAGACCTGTGGATGGGATAAAGTGGAGCACCACCATCACTGTCAAACAGCAGAACATGTTCCATCTGGTAACAGTATGTACATTCTCTCTTTATTTGCAATCAGCCGAGTTGAGAAACATCTGTCACGTATTTTCTGCTTTTGAGTTTGTGGGGAATATCCTCCTTTGTTCCGTGTGTGTGGAGTGAATGCTGTCTTTGTTGTACCATACCCAATTTTCCTAACGCCAGTGGACCAGGTGCAGGATAGAAGTGGGTGTACCTGTGGATCATGTGCACCAGAGTGAATACTATCTTTGCTGTGGATGATGAGCTGGTCCTTTACATAAAAAGTGATGGAGCAAACGAAGAGTGGAGGGTGTAGGAAAGTGACTGCATCTGAGTCAGGGGGAAGTGAGCCACTGCAGGCACAGAGTGACTTCACACAGGGGAAGTGAGCCACTGCTGGCACAGAGTGACTGAGACAGGGGGAAGTGAGCCACTGCTGGCACAGAGTGACTTCACCTGAGACAGGGGGAAGTAAGCCACTGCTGAACACAGAGTGACTGGGCAAGATGCATGCTTGTGGAGTCTGGTCATCACAAGTGTACAGAACAGACAGAGTCCAAGGGATCTGAGTCTTCACCAGGGTTTTACTTCAGGACTGACAGACTGGGTGCACACTGACAACATTCCACAGATTCAGATTCATGCTGTTCATAGCCCAACCCAATGCAAAGGGCCATACCAGGGCTGTCATCCATTGAGCTCAATTCTCAACATCAATTTAATAAGAAAAAAAAAGAATAGACCTAAAACTCATTAATTAAAACAGAGATTAAAAAAAAAAGTCATGCAGGAATTTTCTTAAAATCTTTTTTCTTATAAAATCTTAGATCAGGTGAAAACTGTTTATCTCTTTTAGAAATTGAAAAATCACATCGGGGAGGGGGGGGAGGGAAACATCTCTGAACGTAGTTTTCAAATGTCTGCTGTAATCAAGGTTCTGAAAGAGTCTGTATCTGTCCATGTTCCATTCTTCTTTCCAAAGATTTCTGACGAAAACCTGAGCGTTAGGTTTCAGGTCAGTGTGATGGACAGACAATCTGCTCTAAGGTTCCAGGTCAGTGCGATGGAGACAATCTGCTCTACTCTTTATCTGTGCCATTTTCGGCAAGTTGATCAATCAAATCATTCCCTCGAATGCCAACAAGACGGAGCAAAAGCAAAAAAAACTATGTTGTAACCATCAGATTTCAGAGAGGTGTGCAGTTTCAGCAGTAGAGGGTGCTTGAGGTTATGGCCAGCAATGGCCTCCAGAAAGAGACAGTCCAAAAGAATGCGGAAGTCTCTATGTTTCGATATAAAGACCATTCAAAGAGCCAGGACCAATGCTGTCAGCTCAGCAGTGTTGACAGAATTTTCTGTAAAAATGTGTTTCCAACATCTCTGAGAGGGAGCTGTAGTGCAATATGCAGCAGAATCCTCTCTCTCTTCAGATTTGGAGCCATCAGTAAACACTGTTTTAAAAGAAGGAAACTTAGAACAAAGTCGAACAAAGAGTGTCTTGCACACCAAAGAACTGGTGGAGTCTTTGTGAATCAAGGCCAGATCAAAGAGGATCTCCATGGTGAGGAAAGTCCATGCTGGATCAGCAGGAAATCTGGAGCCATCACATTCAACTCCAAGCTCTATGTCTGCACTGTTTCAATGGGGTGAATATGATATGAATTCCCCTAGGTGGAATGGAACTTAGGTTGTCTTCAAATTTCTGGAGGAACTTCAGGTCAAAGCCACAGTCTTAAATCAGAGTTTGGGGGTTCAGAGAAGACGCTCAAACAATAGTTCAAAGAACGTTTCAGCCAACAGTTGGAAATGGATGGTTTTCCTGCCTCTGCAAAGACAGGGCTGGTGCAGAATACACCCAGACAGAGTCAAAACCCTTGATGTGGATGAGGTCAAAAAATGCTCAGGTATGAAGGACTTGCAGACAACTCAGCTACAGCCCAGTCTGGAGCAGATTTGAGTCCTGAAAGGATGAAGAAGACTTTTCTCACCATCACTCTAATCTGTATATGCTAAAACTCTAAAAAAAAAAATTTTCACTGCTTTCTGATAGGAAGTTTTGAAGTAACATATGTGAAGTTTTAAAGTTCAGATTTTGATCAAAAATATTTTTGCTTCACTGCTGGACAAATTTCAGGGACAGAAAAGCATTGTCAAAATTTCTGAAAGTGGATACACTGAGTTTTGGTACTTGTAGTATGCCCATTTTCCCTTGCCCATGGTCGAATCTTATCCACTCAAAGTTGGAGTTGACATTGTACCCCAGAGTAAGTGAGCCAATGTATAGATTGCAAAGCCACGGACAAACAGAGAGGACTTGGAATCTTAATTTACAGAACTGACAATCTCACTAGTTGTGATGCTGAAGAGAGCAAGAGAAAACCTATGCTCCCTAAGGGTATGCCCATCTCCTGCTCTTGGATGTCAGACAGCATGGTGCCAACACAGACTTAGCACTGCTGATCAGCCACAAACCAAGTTAAATAAGAAAATCAAGGGAGATAACCCCTAATACAGATGAAAACCTAGGTTATTAAAGTCCATGAGAATTCCATATCCACTCAATGTCCTATGCAATAGCAAGGGAGCACATGTTTCACTCGTTAATGAAGGTGCTGCAGATGGAAGATTCCAGACCGGTTGACAAGGGTTCAAACGGTCAACAGTAGAATGGTAATTGTGGAAACCCTTGAGAGTTTGTTGGCATTCTTTCTGTATTTTTTACGCTGTCCTTTCAGCCAAAAGGCGACTAGTTTCCGGCTTCCACACAATGTGAATTGGCCATCTTTCCCATGCAAAGGCAGCTGGTTAGTGCTGTTCAGCCATCATTAGCTGGGCTGGTCAAGTCTTTTCAGGGATGATGAACGCTTTCCACCAGGAGGGCAGTCAGACAGTACCCTGCAGCCCAGACATGACTGTAGACTTTTAGAAGGGTTTGGAGACAGCTTTTTAGATGGGTCAGAAGCTGGTTACAGGTGTCATCAAGATCAGGAGCAGAATCCCATCAGGTCTGCAGAGCTGATTTCAGTTCTCAAGTGAAAATGGCAGCTTGTCAGAAGAAAAATCATTGGGAAATTGTACCTTCTCTCGTGTATTTCCCACCAAAAGCAGATGATTAATGAGGATAAGATCTGTTCAATAGGGGAGGCCAACAGACTGACAACAGCTTGTTTATCCATTATCAGTGTCTGCCAGTGAAAGGTGTTGAATCGAATGGTTGCCGTTTATCCCTCTGATATTGTTGTCTGCCATAGTTTTCAAGACTTCTTTCTTTGATGCTTTGGAAGTCAGACTGCAATAAAACTTTCTCCAACACTGACCCTTACTTATTCTGAAAGTTCATATTCAGCTCACAGTATCCGGAATTAATTTTCTTCTATTCACTTTGTCCTCTTTTTTTCCCCCTTTTACTGTAAACAAACCCTTTTACTGTAAGACAAAAAGAGATTAAAAAAAAGAATTAATAAGAATAAGAAGGCTGAATTGTCTGACAGCAAGGACAGTTCTTTAAACCTCTTATACAAGGGAGGTAATGTTGCTTACAGCCCAACTGACCGCCAAAGGCCACATCAGGGCTGTCACCGCATTGAATGAAGTCAACTCACAAGTCAAACACACATGCACACAACCATCCACACACACACACAGAGCACAGAATCATAAGCACACTCACCTTTTGGTGACCACTTTCTTGCCGTTGACGTACTTGGTGAGGTGGAGGTGGAGCGGAAGTTACCTCCCCCTGTGGGGCCCCCCAAAACTGGTGCTGGAAAACTGGGAGGTCCTGCACATCATCACCACAGCAGGGAATCACAACAAGTCCATCCACAATGACCCAAAGACAGGAACATGACATCAGACAATCACATTATGATGAGGTGGATGCACCGGTCTGAAATCCCGTTTCTTTTTCTCCTCCTCCCGTCTACTTCTGGTGTTTTAATATTGGGGGCTGCTGGCTATTTCCTTATTTTCTTCCTTTTTTTTTTTTGGTTTTTGCTTTTCTTTTCTTTTAAAAAAAAAAATTGCATACATGAATGTCTACACTATCCCATGATATGAAGATTTCATCGCTCCAGCTTCATCTCCTTCATATGCGACTTATACTTTCCTGTGATGAGTTATTTCCCTTGCATAAGGCTTTTGGAAACAACTCGTAAATTAAAATATTCTTTTTCCAGAAGATGATGTCCTTAAAATTGTTATAAAACCTGTGGCTGGATATTCTGATGTTAAATGTCTGGTACATTTATTTATTGACAGTTTGTATGTAAGAAATGTCCTTTTCATTTGAGGGAATCGGACGACACACACCAAACTGAACCCTGACATAATTATATCACACACCAAACTGAACCCTGACATAATTATACAGTGTTGAATATATCACAGAGACTGATTCCATTTAACCATGGTAAACATCATTTATAATACTCTGAAGTCAATATGGTATCCTGTATGTCCTGTCTTTTCAAGGGGCTTACTCAGTAAGCTGGCATTTGCATAAGACAATGTACAGCTGATGTCAGTCATAACCTCAGAATAGGTTAAAGGCCCATATCCATCCAACTGTGAACTGTTCAAGATCCACCATGTCAAAGGCACGGCATGTAGAATGTTAAATCCATCCCTCTCCTTCTGTTGCGTTAGCCTCTCTAAATTGAATCAGACAGCCCTTCACACTGACTGAGCAAATATTTTTTCTTTTTCTTTACTTTTTTTTTCCATTTTTTGCTTGTAGCAGTTGTCTTCTTACTCTCAGACAGTCATTGGTCAACCGGCTAAATCTGTGATACAATCACTGAAACTCTAATGGCGGTTCCAAAGAGACTAAAGTTGACATTCACTGTCGAACACACATCACAATCATAATCTTCAGACATGTGTAAATGGCTCCATGCAGTACCACTGTAAGAGTAAGTTGCCATGCAAAGTTACAAGCACCACAATCAGTATTTTGACTGTAGTTCAAAAGACATGACTGCTTTCATGAAGTGTATACTCTTTCAGGAAGAAGTTCACATGCAGCCAATGCTTGCTCATATGCTATCTCTCGTTCTATCTGCGAGAACGTGGTGCAAAAAAAGTAGTTTCCTTCACCCCTCATCTTTCCATTTCCCCCTCTCTCTCTCTCTCTCTCTCACACACACACACGTACACCTCTGTGTGTGTGTGTGTGTGTGTGTGTGTGTGTGTGTGTGTGTGTGTGTGTGTGTGCATGCACACACATATGTGAACATGCATGCTATTTTCAACAATAAAGCCGATGTTTCTGTTCACTATCAGTTAGGCTGTGACCAAAAAATTCCAGCATCAGTAATAAATCCTTTACAGAGTAACAACATCCACACAAAACAAGGTCACTTTCCTCTTGTGAAACAGACCTCACACCTAGTTCAACAACTGTCAACAGATCCGGACAGTTAAAAATCTGACAGTTGGTGTAGGGGAGGGGGGGTATCATGCTTTTCTGCTTGTGCAAAACATCCAACATGGTCATACAAAATTCTGGACAATTCACACCTACCACACACCACACGAACCAAAATAAACACGCTCCTTCAGACCTACACCCGACTGAAGGTTACATGTCCTGCTTTCAAATCAGTTCATCCTTGTGCACTGCCACACAGGAATCCAGGTTTTCTCATGACACAGACCAGACTCACCCAAATGATAGTTTGATCGCACCCAGACAACACTGTCAGCTCTCACCAAAACACAGATGGACATGAATAGGGCAACAAAACTAGTGGTGTCAACATTCCTGTGGTCTTCCTTTCTCTGGATAAGTGAGAAATTCAAGTTTATGTAAACACATGTGGCTGTATGCACAGGCCTCTCACAATTTTGGACTTTCTCTTCCATTCACACTTGATTCTGTT
This sequence comes from Conus betulinus, assembly GCA_016801955.1. Lineage (NCBI taxonomy): Eukaryota > Metazoa > Mollusca > Gastropoda > Neogastropoda > Conidae > Conus > Conus betulinus. Next base: position 90,833 of record JADBJO010000909.1, on the reverse strand, counting down.
TTTTCAAGATTCCTGAATCAACAATGACTAATATTCTTTTATGATTATTTGAAGAACCGAACCCTCCTTGGATCTTATGTGTCATGCAAATACATAAGAGACGGTGGGCAAATAAGTGCAAGAGAATGAAGGGAAATAACTAATAAAAAAAAAAACCTGGTGAGCATGCAGACGCTTCAGAAATTCAGCTTGTATGTTCCTAAAGAATTGATATTTGGTCTTTCTATCCGATACTCGGATTCTTTGTTTCTTTTGCTGTCGTTACCTCCCTTTTCTTTTGTTTGCTTGTTTTTAATTCTGTTATAAGAACGAGGTCTTCATAAATGTCTGTGTGTATATGCTGCACTTGCACATGTGAGCGCGTGCACACACACACACGCACACACACACACACAAAGTATATTTGTTTCAGAGTTTCATGTGTGTATGCCAATACAATGAGCTTGACATAAGTTTGCAAGATGAGTTCATGAGACATGTCTATAATTAGATCCATATACAAACCATTTGTCATCTTGCATTTGTGAAATGTGAGTGCACAGGGATGGCCAACCAGGAAAGCTATCAAAGCTAGATGAGATGCAACCATTAAGATTTGCCAGGAAAAAAAATCAACAGGAAAGCAGACATTTTTTTCTCATGCTGATGATAAGGATGAGGATGATAAAGATGACGCTACTGATGTCCATTCTGGTCTGAGCCCACATGACAAGTGTTAGACTAGGAACCTCAGCAACTCTTAGACACACTTCCATTAGGTGGATGAAACTTAACTATCTTGTCCATGTCTTCCCAACTGAGCCTATAGGCAACTCAACTCTCCTGGTAAGAGACTGCCGGGGAGGGAAAATCCCAAAAATAAATGGCTCTGATGGAAATCGAACCCATGACTATTTCTCCTATAATCAAGATGAGGAAATACTCAACAAAACGATAGCATTGCTTAACTATTCTTAAAAATGATGCCATATACTGACAATGCTAGTTTCAAGAACGAGATGGCTGCAGGAAACAAGTCAAACACAAAAACATTCTAGCTCTCTGCTTGATATCTTCCTATGCATTATCAGTTCAAATCTGGTGCTTCTCAGTTGAAAATGGAGATCATGACTAAAGAACCCAAGACATATTCTGTCAGTCAAACTGTTTCCTCAATGGTAAGTGATGCATATATAAAGATTTTTAAAAACTGACCAGACCAGAAAATTTTGCATGGTCTGCGTGCGTGCGTGCGTGTGTGTGTGTGTGTGTTTAATTTCAGGGAACGGAATCACTAAAGGATATAAGAATGAGACAAAACACAGCACCCATATACCAAACACAAAAAAAATGCAATGGTTGTGCCCTATACTGCTGCACATGCAAGCAACACCTAATTGTAAGGAGCCATTTTCATCCCACTGTTTCCTCAGGATCAGTCTATTCATGCTGATGGTAGCCCACCTAACACAAAGGCTCCCCACACTGATGACCAGTTCTCAACATGTAAGCAATGTGTGCATGCAGACGACAGTAATGAGACACTCCATTCTCAAGCAGGCAAACAGATCATGCAACACACTCTGCCTAGATGTGCGCTGCTCTTGTGACAAGCGTTCCAATCATTCCTTGTGATTAGCTTTGTTTCAGGAGGTAACGTTGAAGTTATGCTTACTGAGGAAGCAGTCAGTGTGTCCCTATACACCACTCATTTACTGAACCACAAGACCAGTGTCGACTTTTTTATGTGTATATATCTTACCTATTTTACACAAGACTATAACAAAACAAAGGGCTGGTCTACACACAGTGTAGCACACCTGCTAAACCACTAGACCACAATGGATTAGTCTATGAACAACAATCGCTCAATCACAAGCACCAAGTGCTAAAGTCCTCATACACTTCATCACAACTGCTCAGCCTGAAGGACAAAGTTGAAAACTACAACTCAGCCAATTGGACCAAGTTGAAAAGTCCATATACATTCCACTACAACAACTCAGCCAAAATGGATCAAGTTGAATGGTCCATGAACACAACACAGCCATTTGGACAAAGTTGAAAAGTTTGTATACACTACATCACAACTTCTGAGCCACAAGGATAAACAGAACAAGTCCACGTACACAACAGCACATCTTCTACACCAAACACTTAAAGAAAAAAAAAAAATGAACCCACCATGTTCAAATCACATTTATCCATTCATAACTTCCACATTAATGATTTTCTTTCATCCTAAAACAGCGTAGTGGAAAAAAAATCTGTTTGGTGGATAAAAAAATATGAAGAAAGATTTAAAAAAAGAAAAGGCTGAGCTGACAGCCAACGAATTTCATGACTAGGGAACACATGCAGGAAACAGACACTGTGGATGACAGTCTCCAGTTCTACCCGGTCAACCAGAAGACCGTCTACACCACACCCAAGTCAGCTTAATGTTCACTGCCAGTATAACACGCAATCAATCCCAGCACAATGGCCTTTCCTTTGATGAGACAGAAATCCCAAACAATCATTCAGTCAAAATAAAAATACACCAATATGATGACAATGATCACTACACTACAATGACCAAAGGCAAAAAAAATCCAATAGCCAACGAAAGATCAGTAAAACATTGGAAATACTGCAAAATCGGTTAGTGCACAGTGATTCTGAAGCCTAAAACTAAAACTGCACCATCTAAAACATCAAAAGCCAGATGCTCCAAACAAGCTCTAACACTGATTAAATCAGAAATTAAGGAAACGCCCCACCAAACACCTCTTGTTTTATGAAGTATTGTACATAAAGCCAAAAAAAAAAAAAACAAAAAACAAAAAAACCCCACAAAGTTGTACTGCAAATAAAAGATAATAATAAAATATGTTTAAAAAAAAAGGCATTGTAATAATGTGGACTTAAACAAACAAAAAAAAAATCAGAAATTTGAAAAAAAAGTGTTGTTATGCAAAGCTTTTAAGCAGTGTTAAATGATTCCTCAGCAGTACATCACTTGCAAAAGAATCCAAAAGCACACAAAAAAATCGTATCATCATGTGGATACACATTCTGATCCATTCTACCTTTATTTCCTCCATCCCCCCCCCCCCCCCCCCCCCCTTTACATTCCAGCAGGGACACATTTTCTTCCACCAAATCTGACTTCACAAATTGAAAATCTCTATACAACACACAGCGTCACCTTAGGAGTCATAGACCAAAGTACTGGGGTTTTTTTTTTTTTTCATTTTTCAGGTGGAAACAAAAGTGCAAATGTGTCAAACTTGATCTTTTTTTTCCCCTCTCTTGTGACAGTTAGACATACAGAGACTCTGCCCTCAAATCAAGACAGTAATACAATGTGAAAACAACCTAAGTCAGTTGAAACCACATGCAAAGCACAAACCCAAAAGGATCTTGCCCACCAAACTTTGAAGACGGACACAAGCCAACAGCAACCAGTTGAAGCTGCATAGGAAACAAAGGGCTTTTCATGACAGCACAGACTAAGCTTTCTTTTCCATCTTAGCATGGACGCAGATTAGATCTGGGTCACCCAAAGCCTCCAGATGCATTACAACACCAAGGCAGCACAACAACCACAGCAAGCAAACAGTAGAGGAACTGCGGACAAGGAGGCAGGCCTTGGCGAGGTTAGTGACAACAGAAAGAGATGTCAGAAGAGGAAGGCAGAAAAAGAGAGAGAGAGGTAGGTGTTAGAATTACCCTGAGAGGGACCCCATAGTGAAGAAACTGTCGAAAGAGGGGCCAAACGGATGCAGACCCCCGCCGCCCAACAGCGGGTAGGACAAGTGGGTCCTGTGCTGTTGCTGACTGACTCCTTCCCCACGGTCCCCCGCGCCGACGCCTGTGGTGGTGGTGGTGGTGGGATCTGTGGTGGTGTGGCCATAAACTGCAAGCAGCTCTCAGCGTCACCTCCCTAGCCTCCAGCGTCCTCGCTCTCTCACTTTTTTTTCTGGCCACCCTCCATCCAACAGGACTACTGAACCCTCTGCCTACTGCTTTTCTTTTTTTTTTTTTTCTGAACCCATGCCATGGCAGCATGCAGAGATCAAGAACACCCATCACTCCTAGCATGCAGCTTCCACACCACCCAAACCTAGGGCATCAAGGCCTGCAAAGCTATCCCTTCTGTTTCTAAGGAACATGCAAACAGGTAGTCATCATGGCCAACACTGTAAACATGAGTGAAAAGATGGTGGCCTGTTTAAAGCAAAACTTTCGCGATGGATTTCCAGGACATAAACCATGAAACCATGTCTAAGAAACGGAAACAAGCTCCCTGTCTACCACAGGGACTGGAAAGACTTCATAGTCCCCAAGAGAACAGTACAGTGCTGCGTCTATATACGATACAGATTGCAAGACATGGTCGAATACATTACATTTTAACAACAATCTGGATATATGTCGATATACACCGAACTGCAGATACCTTTTTTCTTTGAAATCCACAGAAAACATGATTTCTTTACAACAATTCAATTTCAATACCTGTAATAGTTTGTTCATTAAAAGTGGCCTCCAGAATAAAGTGGAAAAGCCACACTCGGGCTTCCTCTGGGACCATTTCTGGATTTATTGTAGAATGACCAAAATGATCCAGTTTTCTGGTGAACTGATAGATTTTGTTAAGTAATGTTTCCCTATCATCATTCCATGCAGTATAACTCTTGAAATTTTGGATAATTAATGATTGTAAGTAATGTCACTGTGGGGTTCGTGGACAGATAATTAGAGAATTTGCCAGCAAAACCGAGGGTTATGAGTTAGAACCACGTGTGGGGTCAGATTTCATAAGCAAGAAATTCTCTCTTTCCACCCAGCAAAGGGTACCTGATTCAGTTTAAAAAAGGTGAAAAGAGAGAGGGACTGACTCCACTTTCCATCATGTCATACCTTTGCGACGGTGCCCTGACAGTTCACTGTCCCTACAGTCAATACGCTATGGGAACTTTTAACCTTCAACCTTTCAAAATGGCATGACATAGCAGAGGGTTCAGAGTGACTTTTTTGTTTTCAGATTTTTTTTTTCAAATCTAATTAAATTAAGCTTTGCTTCAATAACATTAGTGCTGACTGGCCTGTTAATTCATTTTCTGCCACACAACTGGCAACTGAAATGTAGAGGAAATTAAAAAAAAAAAAAAGAAAAACTTGATCTAGCAGGTAAGTTCTGAAGTCCGGCCAGCTCTGGTATAAGTATTTGTCAGGGCGTGGACCATGTGGCCTTAACATACTGTTACTTTGCAATGCTGTGTTAGAAGGGGGATTGCCTTATGGACCAAGCATTAACAATCTTCCTCTTGCTGGGAGGAGAAAAAAAAAAGAGCCTCTGAAAACACAACGTGGATTTTTACGAGGCAAAATGATTAAAAAAAAAACAAAAAAAAAAAAACACATGCACTTTATGATCTCCCATTTTCCTGTGAGAGAGAATGAACTGGCTGACCCCAGCATGTCCAGCTGTAGAACACTGCCAGTACAAAGCCCTAGTGAAACTTGGACAGGATCGTCAATCTGCCTTTTCCAACAATGGCTGGAACCCAGTTAAGGAATCAAACCCCTACTGACCTCAAGTGGAAGATGCATCATAAACACAAGAAAGATAACTTTTGACAGCTAGCCAGTGCGGCAATTTCAACCAACCAAATCACAGCTATCCTGCAACTGCGAACACCAAACAACTGGTAATAAAAAACAGCAGTTTGATATTTGGTCATACATGGAGTTTGTAACCAGCTGGAGAAAAGAGCCCATGACAGATATGCCTGGAGGCCCTTGGTTGGCGGCCTGTACCCCAGGAGGGGTAATAGGCGATGACGATGATGGAGCTAGTAACAGCCATTACACTGGAAAATCCCTTGTAGGAAAAAATGACAAGAACGCATAAATGAGAAGCATCCATGCCATTCCCCGCACAGAAGTATGCAATGACGGCAGAAAGAAATTCTCTCAGCAAACACACTAACTTCCTGGTGGATGCAGAGACCAGATCATCACACGCAAACTTTATATATACTAAGAGATTTTACAGGGAACATGTCTACCTACTGAAGGCACTGGTCACACACAATGAATATGCAATGGCAACCCCCTGGACACAAAAATGGGCCCTCTGATTCCATGCATCAGAGACCCATACACTGGCCAATAAGCTGCGTGAAGACTGTCACCAAGCCCCAAACAGTGCTGGAGAAGTGACTATCTGAACTGAATGTGAACAGCTATAAGTAGTCTGAGGCTCTGTTCAACCTCAGTGACTCGTGTAACAGCAGAAGCTTCTTACTGTGTCCCTCTCCTCAAGCTCACTGAGGTTGTAAGTGTTTTCACAGGCATCATCACCACTCTACATCAAATGTCTAACTGTTAGAGAAGAACCAAATCCAGAGTAAAGGCAGTAAGCATTTCAAACATGCTTGCAGTGCGCGTACAGGTACAAGCGTGTGCAAATACTTCCCTTCTCTCTTCGACTACATTTGGCATCTCCATTCCTAGTGCTTATTATGAACACAGCAGCCAGAATTGCCATCACATTCTTGCAAGCACAAACATCTAGAACAGCTAACTTTAGGTTTGCAAATGATCTATGCTGAATATCCAAGCACATCTAAACATTGCATCTACTCATTTTCCTGCTGAGGAATTCTAATGTCAGTCGGACTCAATGTCTTGCAGTGTTGTCATTACATGAAGTATCCTCAGTGCTGTGTCTTTGGGGTTTTTTCTTTTGTTTGTTTGCTTGCTTGTTGTTGTTTTTTTTTCTAATGTACAAATAATAATAATAATGATAATAGTAATAATAACAACTACCTGCTAACCCTATCTTTAGTTGTCCCATCACTCTTTAAGTGATTCCAAACTGATAGTGTCTTCTGGTAATGACAACAGTTTCTAAATGAATAACATTTTATTGTCACTTGTTCTGTGTTTGATGGCACACACACACTGAACCCCCGAGATGTTTCTTTTCATTTGCCCAACACTAACCCACAAGGAATAAGGGACACAGTGGAGGAGAAAGTCTGCCCTCTGATCCAGAATTTCATCACATATTCATGCAATAAGCTAGAAGTGATTTGACGACACTTTCAGAGAAATAGATAGCAGGAATATTTCATAATCTTTTACCAGGTAAGATAAGTTTCCTCCTGTTCTAATCCATGCCTCCAAACAATGACTTAAACTTTTGTCTGCAGCAGGACTGTTGACGGTCACAATTTACCAGTGGAGGATTTCATCATCTTGCAAGTTGCTGGCAAGACGAATCTTTTTATGCTTTCCAAACTATTTACTAGTCTCAAACAACTTTCAGTTCAAAATTCAGTACCTGTTGTTCTAGGAAGTTCATTTTTTGTTCATTTAACATTGTCTTGGAAAGAAAAATCCCTTCTCAGGTTTCCAAAATTGTCCTAATCAACACAATGCTTTGTGTGTGTGTGTATATGTGTATATGTGTGTGTGTGTGTGTGTGTGTGTGTGTGTGTGTGTGTGTGTGTGTGTGTGTGTGTGCAGGCATGCGTCTGTGTGTATGGATGTCTACATTGAGTGTGAGCATGCGTGCAGATAGGGAGTGCAACTGTCTTTGCCTCCAATTTGAACATTTCATTCATTTCCTAAAAGTTCTCTTGATTCATTGTGAATACTATGTCAGCCCATTAACCCAGAATCATCCTGTCTTGAAATCACAGACTCTCAGCTGTTTGATCCTGATCTCCACATCATTTCACATGGTAGATCATGAAAATAGCCCCGTGAAAAGCGGAGATTTGATCTGCACTTTTCCTCCACACACGCACTGCATCCAGGACTGAAGAGAAGCAGTGTGGTAAACAGCACAAGGGATCCTCCCATGACTCCTGAAACAACTGGAAGCCAACTGCAGTGAAATCTGGAATCCTGAGGACATGTACACCAGCAAGGCAAGTTGGCTGAGTGACCGAGACTTGGATAATGATTAATGAAGACTAGCTCACTGAAAGGAAATATTAGATACACAGGGTGTTATATGTATGTACATACATGAAGAATGCCAAGGAACAAATGAGTGAGGATTTGGTTAATCAATAACATCACTTTGTGCACAGATTTAGAACTGAATGTCTGCACCCTTAGGGTAACCAGAACATTAGCGCAAGGTTAAGATGGTCAGCGTATGAATTCAGGCAGAAAGGAATTCTGCCACTTCTTAACTGGACCTCTCTATTCAAGTATGTACAAACACCAGGTATAATCTTTATCCATTATAATGATGGACAAGCTCAAGAGTTTTCTTTGGAAATCGCTTTCATCTCTTTAACCAGAAACAAATCCTGCTTTCAGAACCAAACTCATAAGCACCACTGTAAACCTGACGCGCATTTCTCACATCATATGACTGTGCACAAAGTGATGTCCATTTCTTCAAACAGCCAGGTTGTCACACTACTACAATCTGATATGGCAGCCAGCACTCACCCACTACTAGCGAAGGGGTCTTCGGAAGAGAAGGAAGAGGAGAAGAAGCCGTCGTTGCTGGGGAATCCTGTAAAAGATTGTTCGAACATGTTCCCTGACGTGAAGCCACCTGAGGACAAGCAAGACCCGTGTCAGAATACTGTCCCTGCACTTGTGCAGACGCTTTACTCATCCGTACACTTTCATCCCATGGTACCTAACACTCATATCAATACGTACCCATCGACACCCGGAGTTCACAGGGCACTTTAATTGCTACAGCTATACCTGAAATATTGTACATTCTGGACTACAAAGTGCTTTGAACAATGGTGCAGCCCCTTGATTTTAAGAAAAATCCATTTCATCCATAAATAAAGTGGCTAAGAATGTAAGATTACATTAGTTTCGATGTGCACAGTGTTCGCTTAAAAATGCACGATATATTAGAAATGTAAATGTGACCATACCTGACCACAGAAAGGGGAAACATGACATGATTATGTGCTGGTTTGGTATCCACACAGGACGATTAATGCTTTTAAGCTACATGAACACACAGCCTGACCACGACCTCAGGCCATATGTACAAGCCAACCACCACAACTAAGTGGCAGATCTACCAGTAATTCAACCACATGTAAAGAATGCATCAGAATATAAGACACCCTTGGCAGACTTCAAAGACAAAAGCAACACCCTGTAGTCCAAAAATAACACTAATTCTTGGAATGTTATTAGTCTTTGCAAGAAGATCATGCCACCCTGTGGCTAGCAGAGAGTTTTCGATGAAATATCTTCCTCCTTATTAGGATAAACTTACCTTATACACTCCTCACTGGTAAGACCACATTAGACTATTGGACAGACGAGTGATGTACAATTAAGCTACTTTCCCTGGTCCACACCCAAAACTTGAACTTCTCTGTATTCTTCTTTCCCTTTCTTTTTCAACAGCTTGTGTCTCCACCTAAAACCCATCCTCTCCCTCTCTTTCCCCATTCCTCTCTTGCAGCTGATTAAAACCATTGCTTTAGGAGCGCTAGCTATGCTAGTACATCATGTGCAATAATATGTGTTCCTATGAAACTATCGCACAGAAGGGGGGAAAAATCATAGTTTAACATGTAGACAGACTGATTCCTGAAACAAAGTTTGACCATTTATACGCAATTACAGCAATATGCATGATAATGACTAATATCTGACATCAGAAAAATATCATTATAATTCATAATTTAATGCATCATGTCCCACAAACTGACACTCAACAATACGGATGTATCAGCCTATACACATGTACTATTTCCTTTGTCTCAAAAAAATTAAAACTGTTTTTTTTTCACTTTGAAAGGTGGAATGATTTGCCCATTAGCCATTTTCTCTTAAAAATCATCACAGAAAAGTACATGGCAGAAAATGTGCATGTTATGTTAAACATAAAAACATATCGCTTTAAACACTCAAGCAAATGAAACAGAGAATATAAACACGCATCAATAATCTGAATGTTAGTGCAGTGTGACACTTTGCACTTGTGTAACCAGTGAACAACGAGCTGTTTCCTCCATTTCAATCTGCAGACCAGTCACCAAAAGATGATGATTTAACCAAAGGAGACAGAATTACCAGAAACCTACCGAAAACACTGGTGTAACTTCAACCTTGATTCAAGTCAGTTTCAAAACTGTTCCACAGGAACATATTTGCAAGTGTATGTTACCTTACTGATTTCATTTTCATACAGAGACACTTAAAAACAAAATCCGAATATACATTCCAAGAGATTTCTTTTCCAAAATTCATACCTGAAATTCTGAAAGTAATAATAATCTGGTAATAAACATTTCAGAGCTCATTAACAACTTTAAACGACTAACACATGCAGCAAAAAATACAACTATAACCAAAACTTCAGCGGCCCCCCCCCCCCCCCCCCCCCCCCCCCCCCCCCCCCCCCCCCAATACATACACCCTTCTCATCCATGATTCTGCATTTCTTCCATTAGGGCTGACAATTATATCAAAGACATCATGAATCAGCAATTAATCAATAGATAAGCTGTAAGCACTCCACTATCATACAATCACTTAAACTTCTGTATTGATCAAAACATGGTAATTATGTACTACAAACATGCCAGGCTTCACTGTAACATTTCTGAAAGCTATTTAATTGGGGTATCCAAATGAAGAACAGCTGACCTCCGAAGATCTTTGAGAATGGATCGTTGGTGCCAAAGAAGTCACGGAAGATCTCCTCAGGGCTGCGGAACTGGAAGTGGAAGTGGGCGTGGCCGCCTCCAGCAAACTCATCATCAGAGAAGCCTGTGTTGCCGTGCACTCCCTCTTTACCATAAATATCGTACACCTCCCGCTCCCGCTTCTTCTCTGTTAACACACACAACTCTCATGTCACTCACTCTCCACCTCCATTGCCACCTGGCATTTTGTCTGACTATCATCATGAATAAAACAAAATTATGAAATAAACCTGACATCACCATTACATCAATTTTCAGATGATGTGTGTTTTGCTGTTGCTTTTTTCACTTTAACCTTTCAACTCAGACCAGTCCATATTCACATGTCTGCCATTTCCCTGAAACTCAACATTTTGTTTCACACAGTTTTTTTTGGGAAAGGGTTCAACGTTAAGACCCAGGAATCTCAAGTCACTTGTTTTCTTTGTTTTGAGCAAAAAGTGGTTTAAAATATCTTATTCCCCTTTGTATCAAGTAAGACTGAGAAAAAAAAAAAAAAAAAAAAAAAAAAAACTAATGAATGTCAATAATACAGGGCAGTCCATTCAACATGACTGTGAAAAACATTGTGACCCGAACATCATATTGATAAAGACACCAGTAAACAACTGTGTACACTCTGCAGGTGTGTTTGAAACATTCTCAAACTTCAGTGGCACTGAGTTATGTGACCAAGAAGCGGTGAGTCAGTATCAAGTGTTCGATCAATTTTCTGATCTTCCCAGTGAAGGCTAAAAGCCACAATGGTCACTCATAAACATCAAAACAGACACAGGACACATTCACATCAAACTACTTGCACTAACAGATTTTCAAACACAATTCGTGCAGTTTGAATTGGTAGGTTTGTTGGGGTAGTTGTCATCTTTTTACTAACAATATCCCACTTTCAGAAGTTTGTCTGGCGCTCTAGAAAATCATTTGGTAGTAAGTGGTAAAAATCCATAAAAAGAAAAAAAAAAAAGATCATGAAAAGATGAAGACTTCCTGTTCGCTACTAGATATGTCATGACATTCATACAAGATGCAGCAACAAACGGTCATGTGCTACATTTGTCTCATGACCCAGTATGTCACCTTGATATATTCATTCTGTATGGACCTTTTTTTTTTTTTTTACCCTATTTCTTTTCATTTTGCCACTCATCCTTTACACTGCTCACTTCATCTCCCCCACAGACACAGGACTGTCCCTTCACAGTCCCAACGCCAGCAATGCACAGGGAGCTACTACTATGAAGTCACCGTGAAGTCACTCCGTAGTGGAACATAGCACTGTTGCCAAGTCACTTAGGTGGTGTTCAGTGGTTCTCTTCTGACCTATCATATACAGTAAACTATATACTACACCCCACAATAATTCCTTATTCACAGAGCCACTTTGAACAAATGTCCTTCTCCAAAAGGAGACCACCACTTTGTCCATATACAGTCCTTCTGACCTTGTTGACACTGAACGATCTGAGTGATGATTTTCACATAAACTTTCCACATGGCAAGATCACAAGAGGGGCAAAGCAGGGTCACTGACTCTGAGACTTTTTTTTTCCCTTTCTTTATAATATCAATGTGGGTAAGGATGATGAAGCTGATGTAAATAATGCTATGGACTTCCATCATGCTCTGACACTTCGTGGCAGGCTTGCACTTTATGCTTCCCTACGATATCAAGATACAGACACCTGCAGTCTTGTAATGAAATCTGAGCAACATTCTCCAAGACAGAGACATGAAAATTTAAGCTGCTTGCTAGTCTTGGGCCGTGGAAAGGGTCAAATGCTATTTTTAGCTTATAATGATATGTATGTAAAACAAATGAGGGCAGCAAAAATTCACAGAATCCCTATTCCTGTGTCATACCAATGCAGAGTAAACTGAACTCAGAATGTTCTGTGAGAGAAACAATGTCATATAATTGCAGCAGCCTGGGTTTAACGAGAATGTTGTTAAATTGCTATATGTATGTTGTGTCATAAAATACTCATCATATCAAAAAATGAATACCATTTGTACATTTCTTTCTGAATACATGAAATAGAAAACTTTAGATTCTATCATCATCATCTCTTCCCATATACAACAACAACAAAGAAAGTTATCAGGCTCCATTCTACTCCATTCCTCTCCTTCCCCAATGAGCACAACTCTTGATCAGGGTCTGGGAGGAAACTCACTGTCTGACAGCACATCATAGGCTTCTGAGATTTCTTTGAACTTCTTCTCTGCTTCTTCTTTGTTATTGGGATTCTTGTCTGGATGCCATTTCAGTGCCAGTCGCCGGTACCTGTTAACAAGACAACACACAAGGAGATTAATGCTAACACCATTTTTTCTGTCTTAAACTGTTTATAGCCAAGCCATCCCCCCCCCCAAAAAAAAAACTGTTAAAACACACACACACACACACACACACACACACACACACACACACACACACACAATTTGCTCGCATATACTGGATCAACTAACTTGTGGCATGTCGTTTGTAACATTTGCTGCCTAAGTTGTTCTGTCATTCTACTGTACAACCAGAACAACAAAAATCTTCCTGCTGTATCTTTTGATTGCTTTCTTTCACACCTGCACATGAATGCTAGTGTGTCTTGAACTGGTGACGAGTCTCTACCATCACAAATGAAACTGTACATTATTGTGTTGCACTGCTACAACACCTCCTATAATCTCCTTTGACTGCCGTTTTTTTTTTCTCCAGTGCATGAATGCAGAGGAAGAGAGGCGGACCTCGCAACAGCTGGAGGTGAGACACTGAGGCACAGCTGAAGCAACAAGGGACCAACTGGACTGGAATGACCAGAACAGCCTAGAACAGAGTGTGATGGCGAACGATTGTCGATGACCTATGCTCCACCAGGAGCAATGGGCATAATGAATGAATGATGCATGAATGCAGATGTGTCTAGATCATAATGTTTTTGATAAGAATTAACAAAAACATCTACATACATGTATATTCTGTCCTCTCCTCCATCTCTGCACTCAGCGTACCACATCTCAGCAATATTAGGAAAGGCAACTGATACATAAAGCTTCAAACTGTTTTGAGGTAGTGCAGATCTAATGATCCACTGCTGGTGAATATGAGGGATAAGGTTTTCAAACAGTTGTTCTTATTCCAATCATGTCATGAGCTGGGAAAGTGGAATCAGGGAATCTGCTGCCAAACTCAACTTTGCCAAAACTGAAACTGATATAAAAACTAAAGTAAAGTATTTCATAACAAGGAATGTAAAGGTGCTGAACATTAACCTTAACCAAATTGAAAGTGATATATATAAACTGTATCCCACAACAAGTGGTGGGAGCTGCTAAACTCGATCTTTGCCAAAACTGAAAGTGGTTATGAATGAAAACTAACCCTATTTACTCGGTAAAAATTACTCCTGAACTTCCCCAGAAAACTTGTGCTGACTGACAGTATAGCCAAAGCTCGTTAATTAAGATGTTTCACTCAAAGCGTGCTTTCCGATTTCTTAAATTGCATGTTAGCATCCATTTGTGAAAAAAATGCTAAAAAATAACCAAACAACTTAGAAACAATTGAGTATTGCAAACCGAAGGTAGTTAAGTGTACCGAATTCAAAAACTGCACACAATTAGTCTGTTGATTCCCTGTTCAAATGCAGGTAATACTGCTAGTAAGGTATCCAAACCAGCATTCAGGAAAAGAAAAAAAAACAACTGAACATGATTCAGCAGATATATTCATTTAGTCCCTGCACATTTAGTCAAAGCTTTAAAACTCCTCAGATGTTTTGATTTCAAGGTTGGAAATGTCCATATTACATTGGTCAGAACTGTTTAAAAAAAAACAAAAAAAAAAAAGACAAACACACAAAAATGAACTTTGAATTAGTTTTGTATCACCAACATCTTGAAAAAGTGATGTAAACACCACTGCTTAGAGGCTCCGAAAAACTTGGTGAAACTAAGCCTAACTGACCATGAAACGTGGTGTAAGGGATTGTAGTTTCACTTGCAGTAGCTATCTCCCGCCAATGCTGCTTATGTTGTTAATGAAAAATCATCAAATTCTGACAGCAGTCAAGTGCCTTTGTGATGTGAAATCATGTTCTGAAACGCAGCACCCCAGTGCCATCAAGACTTTGTTAACACACGTTTCCAAAATAACTCATAAAAGTAAGAACTTAAAAATGCAAATTTATTCATCTTATTGGCTGAAATGGCTAATAATGTTTTAATCAACTTTCTGTTCTTTGAATGCACAATCAAATGTATTGCAACACTGTTTGTCAGCAAGCAAAGTCCATGCTGATTAGAACTTGTAACAGCCAATCAGTCACTGTTCATCAGCAAGCAAAGTCCATGCTGATTAGAACTTGTAACAGCCAGTCACTGTTCATCAGCAAGCAAAGTCCATGCTGATTAGAACTTGTAACAGCCAATCAGTCACTGTTCATCAGCAAGAAAAGTCCATGCTGATTAGAACTTGTAAGAGCCAATCAATCACTGTTTGTCAGCAAGCAAAGTCCATGCTGATTAGAACTTGTAACAGCCAATCAATCTGACTGTGCCATACACTTCCACTCTATGGCTTCTCACTCTGTAGCTGCGACCTCTGACTGTATTATATGCCGATGACTCATCAGAACAGTATGATCAATTTTTGCCCAACAGATGCATCTAGTCAAAATACGATGAGTCTTTTTCAAGAACTTTAGTGCAAATGCTGCACGAGTACCAATAATCTGAATCTGCCAACACAATCTTTTTCCCCCTTTTATTTACAAACAGAATCATCAAAAAATGAATTACTCAGTCTTTTCTCTCAGCTGGGCAACAGGCCACACTCACAATGATATAAAGCATTTCACTACATTTTCCAACCCACTACAAATCAACAAATTAACGTGAAATTAAACAACACTGATATACTATCAATCACACAACACATTGATGCAAAACCTGAAGCCAACCAACAGGACACTCACGCTTTCTTGATGTCTCTCTCGGAAGCATTGCGCTCCACCCCTAGTATATCGTAGTAACTCATGTCCCGTTTCGTGGCTGGCATGGCGTGCACCCTTCCTAAAGGTCAAGATCACGCTGGCCTCACACTGCACACAGCTGCTATCGGAGCTGCACCTGTTCACACACACACACAGAAAACCTACCATGTCATACTTTGTTCTGTCCACTCACCTAGGTCACCGATTCCTGCATGACAGTCTGCCTGCCTACACAACATGTGTACTGCGCCGGACTGCCCAGACACAGTCAGCGGGGCTGTGGGGAACTCTTCCTAGTGTCAAGGCATGTGGATCTCATCACTCAAGTCCTTAGCCTTTCCGCCACTGTCGCAGTCTGCAACTGTGTGCTTTTCAATAACTTTGCTGAATTAAATGTTCTGTTTCCTTTGCCTTGGAAGTTATGGTCATAAATTCCCATTTTCATCCACACTAAAAAAGCAATACAAATTGCTTTTAAAAAACATGAAAAATATGACATTTTCACCCGTAATTCTCGCTGCATAATCAATCATAGGCATTGTTATGCCATGTAATGGAACCAAAAAAAAAAAAACATCTTCACACCTTTATTTACTTATGAGGCATGGATAGAGTATTATAAAGCATTTAACTTATCATCCTTTCTCATTTCATGCATTAGCAGTCCCTGTTCATGTTAACAAGCATCATTAAAGTGACTTCAGTAGACTGTTGATATTCAGCACCAATAGCAGCTCCGTTTGGTATGCAAATGTTCTTGAAGTGTGTGCGTATATATACACTCAAAAATATTCATAATCAACGTCTTTGCACATCCTAATCACCACGGTATGTGTGAGAGAGAGAGAGAGAGAGAGAGAGAGAGAGAGAGAGAGAGAGAGAGAGAGTGTGTGTGTGTGAGAGAGAGTGTGTGTGTGTGTGTGTGTGTGTGTGTGTGTGTGTGTGTGTGCGCCGCGCGCGCGCGTGCATGTGTGTTTGTGTGTGTGTGTGTGTGTGTGTGTGTGTGTGTGTGTGTGTGTGTGTGTGTGTGTGTGTGTGTGTGTGTATGTGTGTGTATGAGCGCATGTGCACATGTGTGCATCTGTGCATGTCTGCATGCCTGCCTGTGTTCATGTATGCCTGCACGCTCTTTTGCCAGGTTTAGGTTTTATCCATCCAGTCATAGGTCACTGATGCGCAGAAACTTGAAATTACCCATCACTTTACTAAAGTTAATAACAATTTGGTCGTTCAATTTATTCAATTATTAGAATGTCAGTCACATCCTTTCACTTTTCTTTCCTTTTTCTTTCTCCCAGCAGAATTTTCATGATGCTACTTTTCCATGTTAAGCACATGAACATAGAAATAGACAATCAGAAACATACTTCGAATTCGGTTAAACTATTTCCTCGAGTCACCTTTGAATCGACACAACGGTTCATGAATCACTTCCAACACAAACTGATATCTGAAAGATATCAAACACTCATTTCTGCTTCAATTTTGTCAAATCGTTTCTATTTTTCATCTACAATATGTAAACTAACACTACGACTACAAAGAGCTAGGCTGAGGTGAGAAAGTTTGTTTCATTTTACTCTATCTTGCTGCAGTTTCCTTGAAACAACTGAATCAGTAGACAGTGTGAAGAATGGCGTCCGTCATAAGATCTATATATTGCTCATAATGAATGATACTTGCCCTCTCTTCCTTTCTCTAACAAGCTCACATACTCCCCTTTACCTTTCTTTCATTCTTTGCATAATAATCAATGACTACCTCAACGTAGTTGACCTGATCTGTACAATTTCATGAATTAAGACAAGCTTAGCAGACCTTTCCAAAAAAGAATTGCAGACACAAATGGCAAAATTTAAAACGTTGAACACACCCTTCAGAAATAATTGTTTTAGAGCAAACCGGTGGTGACATGTTGCCACACATGTTAGGCAAACACAAAACAACTGTACACAGTTTTATCCACATCACCTGTTACTTCACTGAACTCGCCATCTCACTCGCGTTCTTTATTTCCATATTTTGAACCACTTACCAGTATCCTCTGTTACTTATGTGTGTGCGCACAGACCTTCAGACTTTTAATTTGCCTTAAACAAACATTCTCTCTCTCCCTCTCTCCCTTCCTCCCCTCCTTCCTTACTCCCCTCCTTTTCTCTTTTTAACACTCTCCCCCACCTTCTCTCTTCTCTGACAGGAGTCTCTCTCTCTGAAAAGACCCACTGAAGTGTGCCTGGTGCGTTATATACAAACCGTCATCTACTTGATAGCGGGGAGCAAAGGTGCATAAACATGCATATACCCAAACCCAAGCGAGTCTTCTCTATATTCAGCTCCTCTGGGAACTCTCTGTTCAAAACCGTGTTCCTCCTGAACTCCCTGCCACCATGTAATACAAAACAGACTCTACACGTCTGATTTACATGGGTTTTCATAAACAGGGATATAAAAGGACAGAAAGAAGGAAAGAGAAACACACAGAGGGTGGGGGACAGCAGAAGAATACCGATATTCTGAAGGGGGGAAAAAAAGGAAGAAAGGAAGGAAAACTGTCAGTTGCAGAGTACTGTGTATGTCACACAGCTGGGTTTTAGACTGGTGAACCCAGAGTCTCTTGCCTCTTCAGCGAATCATTCCTCCCTGATGATCTGCATTCAGGCAAAACGTAAGGTGACATGTGCCACAGCCAAGTCACGCAAATGTTCCCAGCTAAGCCATGCAAGTAAAATACCATAAATCACCATGTGTAAGCCCAGTGTCAACTACCTGGAGAGCTAGTTCTGTTAGTCTATAGCCCAGCAGACCATACAGGGGTTTTTCGGCGCTGTCCTCAAGTTAAAGTGAAAAAAATTGAAAAAGTGAAAAAATTCAGGAGATGAGGGTGCTTGAGAATACAGCCAGCAATGGTCTCCAAAGCAGAAAGGGAATCTCAGAGAATGAGAAGTCCTTATGTTTTGGATTCTGAGCTCATTTGAAGTGCCAGAACCAAGGCTTAAGTGTGAAGCTCAGAAGTGTGTTACTGTTACTACTGGTAGGAAGTTTAGTATTTTGTACTTTCTTTTATGGTTTCCAATGTCACAATACAGTGTCATTGAAGAAACTCTCAACACTAGAGCAGGGTCTCCCCTTGTGAATGGCCTAGTGAAAATGATCATGTCCTGGGCACTGCTGACAGTAGGACTGCCACAGATCAGAGTAAGTGTGTATACGGCTGTGTACCCAGAGTCAGGATAAGAAGTGTGGGAGTAATGTCTCAAATGACAAGGAAGACTGGGTATCAGAGAGAGAGAGAGAGCGGATGGGATGGGAACAGAATGATGATGAATGAACAATTCAAAGTGAAAGACATAGTTCTTTATGGTGGGGATACAATATTTCAAGCATATGAATTAGTGACAACAGCAACACCACCACCACACACACATATACACGCACACTCACACACCTGCACGCACGCACACACGCACACACACGCACACACACACACACACACACACTTGTCAAAAATACTATCACACTAGTATCAGAGATAGACAGAGAGCTTGTGCCATAAATGCAATCACTGTTTGTTTTTTCAACTGAGACCAACCATGCACAACTTGAATGCCTTTATACAAAACCAACAAAAAGTCAATATTATTTCATTTCAAATTAAGTAGAGAGGAGACATGCAGGCAGGCAGTCATGCTTACACACACACACACACACACACACACACACAACAAACACACACACACACACACACACACACACACACACACACACACACACACACACACACACACACACACACAGAGATACACACAAAAGGAAAAAAAAAAAGGAAACAAAATGGGGGGAGAAAAGGGGGGACAGGGTGTGTGTGTGTGTGTGTGTGTGTGTGTGTGTGTGTGTGTGTGTGTGTGTGTGTGTGTGTGTGTGTGTGTGTGTGCATGTGTGTGTGTGCGTGCATGTGCTTGTATGTGTGTTGTTGTTGTTGCTGTTGTCGTCAAAAACTTTCAGTTTTTTCTTTCAAGAACATTTTTTTTCAATTACAATTTCAAACCTTTCAATGAGCAAAATCCTTTCCACTGATCTTATTATCTTGGACTGATATGAAGACTCACACACATTACAAAACAATGATCCACATTTTGAAATAAGATTATATTCTTTTAGCATGCAAACTGGTGCAGATTTATTAATCAGCAAGAAGTTGGGAGGGCAGGGCCAGAGTAAAGTGTGGGAAGGAAAGGAGTAAACACAAATCATTTCAACCAACTGACTCCATTTTCTGGTCTTCAGCAACCCACCAGATAAGTGTCTGATCATTTTTGACATATGCATTTCATAATGTATGTGAAATGCAATGAAACTAGTACAGCAATGACCATAGCCCCAATAAACGCTTGTCTACACATGCACACACACACACACCTGCTGGCACACACGCCCACATCCATACACATGCATACTCACACAGACACACAGAATGGAAACAAAAACGGAACAAAAAATGTGCACATGCACACAAATTTAATCCACAGTCACAGAGATTTAATAACATATGCAAAATGTAATGAAAATAGCACAGCAATGTCCATAGCTCCAATAAACACTTGTCTACACATACACACACATGCCCTCTGACACACACGCAGTGATGCATACACCCATACACATGCACACTCGCACACACACAGAGAGTAAAAACAAAAAACAAAACAAAAAAATGCACACGCACACAAATTTAACCCACAGAGATTTAAGAATGTAAGCAAAATGTATTAAAACTAGCACAGTAACATCCATAGCCCACATGTCTATACATAAACACACACTCACATGCCTGCTGGCACGCATGCACACCCCCACAAGCAACACAAAAACAAACAAAAAAAATACATGCAAGCACACAAACCTAATCCACAGAGAGAAAGTTCAAGGGAGGCTAAAAAATGGGAACGACACTCAAGACCTAGAGCTGAAAGAATCGGAAAACAGACAGGAACAGGTTCACAAAACATGGCTCCTAAACTCAACACCCTCAATCCTTACAGACTTCTAAAAAGTTGCCCCCCCCCCCCCCCCTTCCCCCATAGGAACGCACAGCTGAGCAAACTCCTGGAAGGGAATCTAGCATCCATATTAATGCTACACCAACTCTTCACCCTGCCTCATACTCAAGATCCCTTTCCCTTCACTAAAACCTTCCTTCTGGCTTCACACAGCCACCCAAGCTGCATGCCATTACAAATTGCATATGTATAAGCTACCCTGGGAACTCTACAGGTCCTGCTGACAAAAAGGCAGACAGACAACAGGGGAAAAGCAAGAAGTTTCTGTTCAGAAATCATCAGCACTCGCTACCTGACCATGCCGGTGCTACTTTATTACTAACTATTCATTTCAGGAAACAAATTTAGTTGGTTTTATTCATTCTAGCAGCAAACAAAATTAACTGGTAGTCTTTTTTGAGGTGGGGGTTAATGCGACAGCTGATCCCCTGCACACAGTTTCCCTTTCAAGAGATGCATGCTGGCAGGCCCTGCTTCCAGATGGTGAAGTACTTTTTAATCAAACTTGAATGGCCAATAGTGCGGTGCACACATGCACAGAATGCTGCTTTCACATTTCAACATATGTGGATTATCAACAGTCATCTTTTTACATGTTTGTTAACTAATTTTGCTCTATTTAAATACATGTGAAACGTGACCAAGCAGGTTTTGCTGTTGTTGTTTGGCTTGTCGCTCCATGTGTATGTTTGTGTGTGTGTGTGTGTGTGTGCGCGCGCGCGCGCGCGTGCATGCATGCATGCGTGCGTGCAAGTGTGCGTGCATGGATGCATGTGTGTGTGCATGTGATGTGGTGTTTGTTGTTTCTTTTGTTTTTTGTTCTGTTTTGTTTTGGGGGGTGGGATGATGGCGGTTTGGTCTACTGTTATATCCCGCTTTCACCTTCTTGTCAACCTCTCTTTTTTTTTCTTCAGGGGCTTTTCTGTTTTTAGTTTAGAAACACACTGAGAATAACAGCAATTTCATGGTTGAATTTTATATATTCTTTCTTTACGCTTCTTTCCTCTTCAACAATTGGAAACTTTCTTACGTTTTATTGTGCTAGCTTTTTCTCCCCCCTTTTTTTTTTTTTTAAACCCCGACATTAGGAAAACACTGAAGAAAATCACATTCCATATCAGACGTCTCCATATATAACCAGCCCCAACCCATCCCTCCTCAAAAAAAAAAAAAAAAAAAAAAGGCTTAGTCACTTTACAAATTTTCATAAGCATGCAAACTCTTTGCACAAACCTCTCCCCAAGAGCCAAAATTAAAACAGAAAGATGAAAACAAAACAAAACAAAACAAAAACTGGGATATGATGATGAGAAGATGCTGAGGAGTTGAGGTTTGGGAGGGGGGCAGCGTATGTTTACAAGGGAACCAGTGTGCTGAGTGTGCCTTGTGCACTTTAAGAATTCTAAGACTGGAACTGGGTAGCACCAGCAGCCACAGAGGCAAAGGTAGCGGTGGGAGGGGCAGGAAGCATGAGTAATAAGTCTATTTTGGACCCCTGTTATCCATGGAAAAATTCTTTTTCTGATGGACCAGACAATTGGCTCTTTCTTACCATCCCTTCTGTACAGCAGAGCAGTTTGTATTCGTTTTATGCACATCTTTTCATGGTCTACAGCATTGTGCGTCACAATTATCAAACTTGGAACAATTCATCTCAGACCTTTTTTTTTTTTTCCCTTTAATCATGAATGCCATTCAGAAATCAACATCCAGTTTTGTAGGGAAAAAGTAAAGATTTTATCATAATGAAAAAAAAGGACAAATTCAATATGAACTGCTCAACCATAATTTGTGGGTATTTTCAACTCCTATTTCTTATTTTCAACATGTTAGATTTCAACATTTTACATGATTCCACTAAACCAAGTGTTATAATAAACACTACCCTAAGCTACCATCAGAAACCCATTTCATGCCTTCTTTCACAACCGTGATCTCCCAAAAAACACAATGGTATCACCCTTCCAATCCCCCGACACCCATGTGACCAGTTGAACTATGAGCACCATGGACTGATATTGTTTGTTCTGCATTTGTTTCCATCACATTCTGACACCATACCTTGATTGGCTCAACATACTTATGCAAGACTCATTCCAGTCTGATGTGAACATGAACCATGGAAGGTGAATCTTCTTAGTGCCAAAGTATGGAATCACTGTGCTTTCCATCATTTTCCATCATGAAAGCAATGGCAATAAGTGAGAACAAAACTCACACCAACTTTGTAATTCCTTTCTGCAATCAAACACATAGGAAACAGCAGAAAACTGAATATATAAGTCTTTTTTTTTTTGGTGCAACAAAAGTGAGAGATTCATCTACAGACTAACTCAGTGTGTGTTTCAAAAGGCAAACTATCAAAGATGAAATGCTCAAGTGCAGATTTTCTATCAGTCTTTTCTTACAACCCCACTGACAGACTCTTCCTTTGCCTTTCTTCCTTTCTGTCTCTATGGCTGACTGTTTGGTTGCTGGTCATGTGACAGCTGGCACTGATGGCAACCTGTTGAATTTCCTAAGTGATTTAAACCAGTACCTTGATTACAATCATTCCTGTAGATGAAATAGCAGTTTCCAAGGCAATAACTGTAACACCTTGAATATTGTAGGTTTAGCTGATGCCAAAATAACTTTGGAAGTATAAGAGAGAATGATGACACGCCCTGAGACTTTTCTTCCAGGCTTACCAAATAATGGGTGCAGAGACCAAAATATAAGACATAGCTCAAGAAAATCCGTTATATCAAACATATGTCACACCCTCTGTTCAGAGCAAACAAAACATTGTCAGCACCTCTCAATAACAGTCAAATTCTGTTTATGGCACTCAAGAACTTTCCATCATCCAAAAACATCAATGCTTTCCAATGCTAACATTTTTCTTTTTCTTTTTCAAATTCCGACTCTCTGACAAATGAAAAATTGATCCAGATTTATTAACCTTTTTCATCCTGGGTCAGAACTGGCAAAAACTGTGTATTATTTTTTGTTTAATCATCTTGAGATGTATTATTTGAAAACCGAATATCATTTGTGTGTTCCTCAAAATCTACTGATTATTCTGACACCATACCTCCCCTTCCCTCCCCCCAATACCAATTGTTCTGACACCATACCTCCCCTTCCCTCCCCCCCCCCCCCCCCACCAATTGTTCTGACACCAACCTCCCCTTCCCTTCCCCTCATACTGATTATTCTGACACCATACCTCTCCCCTTCCCTCCCCCCAATACCAATTGTTCTGACACCATATACCTCCCCTCCCCCCCTCCCCCCCCCCCCCCCCCCCCCCCCCCCAACAATTGTTCTGACACCAACCTCCCCTTCCCTTCCCCTCATACTGATTATTCTGACACCATACCTCCCCTTCCCCTCATACTGATTATTCTGACACCATACCTCCCATTCCCCCCCCCCCCCCCCCCCCCCAATTGTTCCGACACCAACCTCCCCTTCCCTTCCCCTCATACTGATTATTCTGACACCATACCTCCCCTTCCCTCCCCCCCCCCCCCCCCCCCCCCAATTGTTCTGACACCAACCTCCCCCCCTTCCCTTCCCCTCATACTGATTATTCTGACACCATACCTCCCCCCCCCCCCCCCCCCCCCCCCCCCCACCAATTGTTCTGACACCAACCTCCCCTCCCTCCCCCCCCCCCACCAATTGTTCTGACACCAACCTCCCTTCCTTCCCTTCCCTTCACACTGATTATTCTGACACCATACCTCCCCTTCCCTTCATACTGATTATTCTGACACCATACCTTCCCTTCCCTTCATACTGATTATTCTGACACCATACCTCCCCTTCCCTTCCCCTCATACTGATTATTCTGACACCATACCTCCCCTTCCCTTCACACTGATTATTCTGACACCATACCTCCCCTTCCCTTCACACTGATTATTCTGACACCATACCTCCCCTTCCCTTCACACTGATTATTCTGACACCATACCTCCCCTTCCCTTCACACTGATTTTCTGACACCATACCTCCCCTTTTCCCTTCACACTGATTATTCTGACACCATACCTCCCCTTCCCTTCATACTGATTATTCTGACACCATACCTCCCCTTCCCTTCCCTTCATACTGATTATTCTGACACCATACCTCCCCTTCCTTCCCTTCATACTGATTATTCTGACACATACCTCCCCTTCCCTTCCCTTCATACTGATTATTCTGACACCATACCTCCCCTTCCCTTCACACTGATTATTCTGACACCATACCATCCTCCCCTTCCCTTCATACTGATTATTCTGACACCATACCTCCCCTTCCCTTCATACCGATTATTCTGACACCATACCTCCCCTTCCCTTCACACTGATTATTCTGACACCATACCTCCCCTTCCCTTCATACTGATTATTCTGACACCATACCTCCCCTTCCCTTCACACTGATTATTCTGACACCATACCTCCCCTTCCCTTCACACTGATTATTCTGACACCATACCTCCCCTTCCCTTCATACTGATTATTCTGACACCATACCTCCCCTTCCCTTCCCCTCATACTGATGATTATTCTGACACCATATACCCTCCCCTTCCCTTCACACTGATTATTCTGACACCATACCTCCCCTTCCCTTCACACTGATTATTCTGACACCATACCTCCCCTTCCCTTCCCTTCCCCATACCTCCCCCTACTTCCCCTCATATGATTATTCTGACACCATACCTTCCCTTCCCTTCATACTGATTATTCTGACACCATACCTCCCCTTCCCTTCACACTGATTATTCTGACACCATACCTCCCCTTCCCTTCACACTGATTATTCTGACACCATACCTCCCCTTCCCTTCACACTGATTATTCTGACACCATACCTCCCCTTCCCTTCACACTGATTATTCTGACACCATACCTTCCCTCCCCTTCCCTTCCCTTCATACTGATTATTCTGACACCATACCTCCCCTTCCCTTCCCTTCACACTGATTATTCTGACACCATACCTCCCCTTCCCTTCACACTGATTATTCTGACACCATACCTCCCCTTCCCTTCATACGGATTATTCTGACACCATACCTCCCCTTCCCTTCACACTGATTATTCTGACACCATACCTCCCCTTCCCTTCATACTGATTATTCTGACACCATACCTACCTCCCCTTCCCTTCCCTTCATACTGATTATTCTGACACCATACCTCCCCTTCCCTTCCCCTCATACTGATTATTCTGACACCATACCTTCCCTTCCCTTCACACTGATTATTCTGACACCATACCTCCCCTTCCCTTCACACTGATTATTCTGACACCATACCTCCCCTTCCCTTCCCTCATACTGATTATTCTGACACCATACCTCCCCTTCCCTTCACACTGATTATTCTGACACCATACCTCCCCTTCCCTTCCCCCATACCGATTATTCTGACACCATACCTCCCCTTCCCTTCATACCGATTATTCTGACACCATACCTCCCCTTCCCCTTCATACCGATTATTCTGACACCATACCTCCCCTTCCCTTCACACTGATTATTCTGACACCATACCTCCCCTTCCCTTCATACCGATTATTCTGACACCATACCTCCCCTTCCCTTCACACTGATTATTCTGACACCATACCCCCCCTTCCCTTCATACTGATTATTCTGACACCATACCTCCCCTTTCCCTTCACACTGATTATTCTGACACCATACCTCCCCTTCCCTTCCCTTCATACTGATTATTCTGACACCATACCTCCCCTTCCCTTCCCTTCATACTGATTATTCTGACACCATACCTCCCCTTCCCCCCATACTGATTATTCTGACACCATACCTCCCCTCCCCTTCACACCGATTATTCTGACACCATACCTCCCCTTCCCTTCACACTGATTATTCTGACACCATACCTCCCCTTCCCTTCATACTGATTATTCTGACACCATACCTCCCCTTCCCTTCACACTGATTATTCTGACACCATACCTCCCCCTTCCCTTCCCCTCATACTGATTATTCTGACACCATACCTTCCCTTCCCCTCATACTGATTATTCTGACACCATACCTCCCCTTCCCTTTCACACTGATTATTCTGACACCATACCTCCCCTTCCCTTCCCTTCCTCCCAAACTTACGACCACTGGACAGTGAATTGTCAGAGGTACACCTTGTCTGGGGCACGACATCATGGAAGACAAGCCCATCCCTCTCTTTCTGCTGCCTTTCACTTTGCCTGAAGTGAATCAGGTTTGGATTTACTACTACTGGGCAGACAGAGAGGGTTTTCAAGCTGGAAAAAAATCCGACCTTACTACTGGTTCGATCTCAGGTTTGTCAGCTCCACAGGCAAACTTTTAATCATTTGGCTAGGCACCCCTCTGTATTCCTCAAGATCTACTGTCAATTCTGATATCTAATACTTGTATGTAAATTAAAAAAAAAAAAAAAAAAGCTTCTTGAGATGTTAAGTCTCTCTGAACATGTGAAAACATTTTATCTAATTTTCTGCAAAATGACTGATGACAAATGCTAAACTTTAAACACCTTTGTTTAAAAAAAAAAAAAAAAAAAAAAAAAAATAAAAAGATATTTTGATTGCATTGTTGTATATGTTTTGTGTGCATAATATAGATACAGAACTTATATAAATTTTTGCACACACACAAAAAAGTTCATGCCTGGTTTTTTCGTATGCACTATGACGACCACCACATAGTGTAACTGTCAATTCCATAAATATATCATTCTTCAGTTATTACTCATTTGCTGCAGGTTTGCCAAAAAACAGATCCTACCTTCAACATACACACACCCTGCCGGCACAGGTGTGGGGGGGAGAAAGAGTCAGAGCACTATCAGGGATCTACATCATGATATCTATAGCATTTCTACAGGGGCTGATTCAGTGAGTTTCAGAAACTGCGCAATCTATCTGAAAAACATCTGCCAGCAATGCAAAACAACCCACCAGTCTGACAGTTCTGGAAAGAGGTGAGGCGGGGGGTGGCGGGGGTTGGGTGGGGGGGAGGAACAAAAAAAAACGCCAGCAACTTTGCTGCATGTTTAGAAGATAACAGACTGCACACAAGATCAAGAAAAGAAGCTGAGAGAAAAGTTGCCAAACTGACGAACTCACCCCACTCACCGATTTGGAATGTGTCCCAGCTCACCGAAAACAAGCCGCCCCCACACACTCACGCCCGCAAAACAAAGTCCAGGGACAGGAGGAGGTTCCAGGCAGTAGAAACAGGCCCGTAGCTTATCATCCTACACAGCCACCACCGGCCAGTTCAACACACTGACACGACGAAGGTAAACCCCAGCTGCGGTGGTCAGCAGGCCGATTGCCTTGCCCACTCACTCACTCACTCCTTGGGGGTGGGGAGGTGCACCACAATACACGGGTGGTCGATCACCTCACACAGATACACACACACAAAACACACGTGTACACGCACAGACACACACCACCGGTGGATGATCCAACTCCTCACTGTCCGGCCCTGCCGCTAGTTTGTGACCCATGCAGGTGTGAGCGCTTTCATTACAGACGAAAATCCAAGGAAGCGAGAGAGAGTGAGAGAGAGTGAGAGAGAGAGAGAGAGAAGAGAGAGAATGCAACGGAACAGATGCCAGAGTTAGAAGGGGAGGAAAGCAGCAGCAACTGTTCAGCCGAAGGGAGAGGGAGTGGGTGGGAAAGTGGCGTGTGCTGCGATTCCAGACTTCTTTTCACAGTTCCAGTTTTACAGCCACCCGGTGTTGCCGATACAGAGCGGCACGTGCTGCTGCCAGCAGCACCAAGGGCACATAGGCGCGCGAGCTCTCTCTCTCTCTCTCTCTCTCTCTCTCTCCTCGGCGCTGCGTGCCGGAGCCGTTTCAGTTTTCTGAACCGCTTTCATCTTCGTAGTCTACCCTCCCCACCCCCCACCCCCCCCACACACTTTTTCATGGTGACGTATCGTTTCCGGTCATCGCATTGCGTCTACACCAACTCCTCAACTTAATAATCAACTTATCTTTGAACACACACACACACAGGGGGGGGGGGGGGGGGGGGGGGGTGGGGGGGGGGGGGGGGGAGAGAGAGAAGAGAGAGAGAGGGGGAAAATCGCTCCGACTGCTCATGTTAAGTGTGTTTCACGCTCACGGGAATCGCGACTACAACAGCTGATTTACTGCTTATTTTCAGTCTTTAGGAACTTCCCATCGCGCGCGCGCGCGCGCGCGAGCAAGCGAGCGAGCGAGAGAGAGAGAGAGAGAGAGAGAGAGAGAGAGAGAGAGAGAGAGAGAGAGAGAGAGACAGACACAGAGAGAGACAGAGACAGAGACAGAGACATACCAGGAAAAAGAAAATCCTCCAATTCAAAACGACCACTGAGCGTGTAAAACTTATGGGCAAGAAGATACAGACAGACAGACAAGAAGACAGACAGACGGGGGATACTGGAGAGGATAAGGTGAGAGATGAACATGGGAAGCGATGCTTCAGACGCGCAGTGCATTATCTGAGCCAGAGAGAGAGAGAGAGAGAGAGAGTGAGAGTGAGAGAGACGACAAAGACACACCCGGACTGCCAGGTGTTCGACAACCTACTATCTCGAAGCAACGCATTCATCCTCCCCCTCCTCATCCCCTTCTGCATCCTCCTCCCTCACCCCCTTCTGCATTCCCCCACCCCACCCCCCACCCCCCTTCCGACAGGTAGGACCCTACTACACTGCTACCATCGCCATGGAATGAAGCGAAACTATATTTAGCCCTGAGCCTGAGTGCGAAAGATACTCAACGTCTGATGACTCAGTGGCTGCTGTACTTCAGCTGCTGCCTGCTTTACCTCCACTGCACGTAGGATCGTTCTCCTCCCACCCCACCCCCACACCCCCCCCTCCCTTTCATCCTTGACTGTGCGGCGAGCGTTACTACGCCGGAAACAAAAGCGTTTTCTTACTAGTGGCGTGGTACCCACAGAAAAACCCCACTGTGTCCCACGCATCAGATTTTTATTAGCCTATGCCTTTCTCCTACGACACCGACCGATGTGGGGGAGTAGTACTATCTGGGGAACTTAACCTTTCTATACCCGATCCACGTGTGATATCTGGGCTGATTGAAGACGTATATCTGTCACAAATTCACTCGTCTGTTATTTTCATCTCTGTTTTGGGGCATTTATTTTTGTAAATTGGTTTGTACTTTGTGGGAACAAGCTCTCTGTATTACAGTGCTCAGTACCACCACAACACCACCACATTTCAAGATGAGAAGCGCTGATCAAACGGCAAATGGGGCGGCGTCAGTGGGATCTGAACATGCCGTTTCTCATTGCGAACCCCTAGCTTCATCACTGAGCCCCGCTTTGGCTTAAGGCTGTGTGTCAGGCCAACTGACATAGACTACAACACCGTGGCTACATCAAAATGTTGTTATGCTCTGCATAGTTATGCGGGGACTGTCCGTCTTCAGCCGTGACAAGCTCCTGGCATAACATAATCAGTCTCCAAAATCCCCCCGAAGTCGGAGTGTGGCTGCCCACGTGGCGGGGTTATCAAATACGGTCACACACGTAATGTTCTTATCCCCAGCTGATGCATTTGTACCATAGTCCATAGCGTTCAAGTACTTCGACTGTTTGAATGATCCCTGGGGTCTTTTAGCCAAGGTACGACGACGACGACGACAACAACAACAACAACACTGAGCCAACCAGGCACCTTCACGCGAGCGTGAATGTGTGTGTGTGTGTGTGTGTGTGTGTGTGTGTGTGTGTGTGTGTGTGTGTGTGTGTGTGTGTGTGTGTGTAATAAACGAATGAATGAATGTGTGTGTGTGTGTGTGTGTGTGTGTGTGTGTGTGTGTGTGTGTGTGTGTGTGTGTGTGTGTGTGTGTGTGTGTGTGTGTGTGTGTGTGTGTGTGTGTGTGTGTGTGGAAGACTGGGGGTGCTATCTTTTAACATTTATTTTCAAACATTGAAAAATGGAAGAGACAGCACATGGGAATCTTGGATGGAAACCTTGCAGTGAAAGTCAATGCTCTTTGACATTCTCCATCCGATCTCAGTCGCAACCCCAAAAGAGCAAAGAATGCTAGAGAAATATTCCACCACTACTATCA
>JADBJO010000909.1:17500-55000 GCA_016801955.1 Conus betulinus | reverse complement strand
AGTCAAGTCAATCATGTAAAATTGGACTGACAAAAACTGCTTCCCAAAGCAAAAATCACAGGGGGAAAAAAAAAAACTTCATTCACATTAAATCGTCCTCTGATTACACTTGATGTGGGGAGCATTTCAGAGTGTGATCAGCTGCCATATTCATAGCTCCTGTTCAGCATGTATGTGTGCATTAACATACCTGCCTTGGTGAATGGGTTTACATCCAAACATGTGTCTTCCTGTTTGTGAGCACTGACCAAAACATTTTTTTTTTTTCCCAATCAAAAGGGAAAGAAGATGTAGTCTATATTTACTTGTCCAATACTCTTCCAGTGACTGGCTTCATGGAATTGCAGGCTGGAAGGTCCTGGGTTCCATTCCTATCTGAGGCATTTATTTGTGGGACTATTTTTTTGTTGATGTTGTTGCCACACCCACCTCCCATCCAGAGTTCAGTGTACTAGGGGCTCTAATTGGAAAACAGTAACCACACAGTTGAGCTTCGTCCATAAATTGTCATGGAAACATCTAGTCAAAGAGCATTGCTCAAATTTTTCTAACGCATACTTCAAGAGCCTGTATATCTCTGGGGCCTAGCTGCACACCAGGATTTGTTAGGAAAAGGAAGCACAGAGCGCAACCTTGTTATGCACTAATGCAGTCTCAAGCCAGGTAAGGTATGGTAAGGTAAGGTAATGTTGCTTATAGTCCAGCTGACTGCAAAGGGCCATATCAGGGCTGTTACCATGTTAAAATCAACTCATAAGTCATCAACACACACACACAAAAAAAACAAAAAAAAAAAACCAAAAAACCACATCTCTTTGAAATACATCTTCTAAAAGCATACCAAAAACTTTGTTAAAAATCTCTCTTCTGTAAAATCCTAGAAGATCAGATGAAAAATGTTAATCTCTTTCAGAAATTCAAAGATCACGTCAGGTGGGACATCTCTGTTAACAGGGTTTTCATGGAGTCTGCTGTAAAGTGTTTAAATCTCACATCGAGCAAGTCCCAACAATCTAAAAGAATGTGTTTCACTGTGAGCCAGAAGGGAATTCCACAACATCTTTTTCATTGATAATCATACATAAAGAGGTTCACACTCTGTGGCCCCTCATGCACTGCTGTGTCGGCGGGCATGGAAGGTGAGGCAGAAAACAAAAAATGATGGAATATCCAACTGCAGTGTTATTGCACAGTCCAACGTTATGAGAGGTAACAGAAACATGCAGAACCAGGGCAGGCAGCATGCAGGTGTGCTCATGACAGAGCGACCACGACAGACTGACAGAAAACAAACTAAGACAGGGGAGGGTATGAATGAGAACTCAACATACACACAAAACACATTTTCTTAAGACCCCCCCCCAAAAAAAAAAAAGAAGAAAAAAAAGCCAACAACACAAAAATAAAGCGAACAGAACGAGAGCAAACAAGTGAGCGATATTTCTATATGAACCGTGCCATTCACACAAGCAGCCAAGAACTCCTCTGTCCCTCCATAGAGCTAATCTCTCAAGGACCTGACTGATTTTCCTTGTCCGGAGAGACAAGACAAACACAACTGATAGATGGTAGGCAGGTCACACTGCAGACACAAGGACCCACTGGCCTTCAGGTGGTGAAGAGGAGAGGGGAGGGGAGGCAGGGCAAGACTCTGAGTGAGGAGGGGAGGGATTACAAGGGTGTCTGGTTGGCAGGTCTGGTCCCCAATCTCTTCTGGACCTCTGCCAGCCCATTGGCGAATGTAATAATACTCTTCCCCCTGGTCTTTCCATACAAACCCAAGTACAGTTATGGGAATCCCATTCTTCCTTCTTCCTTTCTCACAGTTTGTGTGGGTCAAACTTTTAACCAAAACCTTGCTCTGTACAGAATGTAACCAGATCCTACAGGTACTTGGCTGTAAAAATGAAACTTTTCAATGGGAACAAGTCAAACTCCCCCTACCCCATCCCCACTCTTCCTCCTGCCTAAAATGATCAATAAGCCACTAGACTTTCATTGGTGTTCCTACAGGCAAGTACCACTGGAAAGCTGAAACTGCCCACCAACTACTCAAACTAATAGAAAGCATCTTTTTTTTTTCTTTTCACATAGTATTGATACTGAAGTCTTCACACCATGTTTCAATGAAAAGAGACAACACTGGCTGGTGTTACTGATAGCATCACTCATTAAAAGTGTATGCCTGTGTGTGTGTGTGTGTGTGTGTGTGTGTGTGTGTGTGTGTGTGTGTGTGTGTGTGTGTGTGTGCATGCATGTGTATGTGTATGTGTGCGTGCCTGCAAGCATGCATGGCTTTCTGTGTCATGTTTGTGTGCCTATGCCTATGTGGGGGACCCGGAGAGTGGTGGTGGTGGTGGGGGGTAGGGGAGATTGGAAGGGGAAGAGAGAAGCGAGCGGAAAGGTAAACAGAGACTGCATGTGTATTAATTTGAGAGTGTACGAGTGTATGTGTCTGGACGTATATCTGCATGTGCATATTTATTTGTGTGTGTGTGTGTGTGTGTGTGTGTGTGTGTGTGTGTGTGTGTGTGTGTGTGTGCTGTGTGTGTGTGTGAGAGAGAGACTGTATGTATACATGTACATCTGTGTGTGTGAGCATCTGTGTACATGCACCTCTGACCGTGCAAGTATAACCAGAGTCTGGGAAGGTAAAAAGACGGTGAAGGAGGGTGTGAAGAGGGTGGGGGTAGCGGCAGGGAGGAGGCCTGCAGCCATGATTATCAATGACAGCTAAAAGTGATGGCAACAATTTTTCATTCTAATGAGCACACAATACTATAAAGTCCACTTTCACTGTATCAAGAATCTCTCCAATCATAAATCTGCTCCCGCAGCTGAACCACCCCTGACAGCTAGTTCTTGGTGAATAAACCACAGCGCCACACTGCAAAGGTCTCCAGAAAGTATCCAGTCCTTTCCCCTCCCACCACCCTCAGTCCACCTACCCACCCCTTCTCCCACACCACCCCTTGCACCCCCCTGCCTTTCCACCCCCCCCCAGCTCCCCCTCTCAACATCATCCCCATCCCACCGTCCTCCCACTACCCATCCCCTTCCTTTTCTGCAGCAGCCCCACTTGCAGAACTGCAGCTGCTGTTGATGCCACCACAGCTGCAAAGCACAGTAGCCAGAGGAATCAGCAGATTTGGGGGAGAATGTCAAAAATGGCACTTCATGCCTGGGGCTCCCTCTCCCCAAGGCAAGTAGTACTGGGTGTACAGGAGTATGCTGCCCTAAATCAGTAAAAGTACCTTCTCTCTCCTCCCCCTCCTCCCCCTCCTTCTCCCCTGCAGCTCTCCTTCTCTTGGTATGAACATACAGCATGATTTTAGTTTAGACCTATCCTCAGAAGTAATACATTCTGCTGTGCTCTCTCTCTCTCTCTCTCTCTCTCTCTCTCTCTCTCTCTCTCACACACACACACACACACACACACACACACACACACACACACACACACACATAAATGTTGCTCCTTTTCAAATGGGATCTTGCCCTTGAGTGAGTAAATTGTTTCTCTCCCTCCCTCCCTTTCTCTCAGTATCTCAATTGGATCTCATCCTCTTTGCCTTTATGTAAAAGTCATAATTACATTATTTTCATTCCAATTTAGATCCACTATACATGCAAGTGTTTTAAGAGGTTGCTCACAAGTGCATGCCAAGAGAAATGCCAATCTAAACTGACTCTGAAATTAACACACATTCATTTGTGCAAGACAGGACAAAATAACACCAAACACACTTCATTTTTTGCCTCCATTCCGCAAAACTGTCACATAATATCTGCTTTGTGAGAGAAAGAGAGAGACAGAGCATATGAAAGAGAGAGAGAGAGACAGAGAGAGAGAGAGAGACAGAGACAGAGACACAGAGACAGAGACAGAGTGTGTGTGTGTGTGTGTGTCACTGTGTGTGTGTGTGTGTGTGTGTGTGTGTGTGTGTGTGTGTGTGTGTGTGTGTGTGTGTGCGCGCACGCGAGTCAGAGACAATGAGAGAAACAGTGTGTATAGGAGGAAGGGAATGTGGTGCAAGACCCTTTCTTTCATTCTGGAGAATTATGTCTTGTCCTCATTGTAAACGCACAGTGTAGCAAACACCTATCTTACCCATAATCATCCTCAGAATAAGTAATTCTATCTCCCATCTCCCCATTGCTCACAAGTTTATATACTCGCCCTTCTTCCTTACTCTCGCTCTCACTCCCTCTCTCTTCCAGTTCTTTCTCTTCTTCTCCTCCTCTCGGGCATCGGAACACACCAAAAAGACACATAACTTTCAGCTTATCAATGTAAAAAGACTAAACACACAGATCATCTATGAAAGTACCTATGAAAGATAATCTCAGAATATGTGCCACGAGCCCTTCATTATTCAAACTGATCATGACATTGAAGCATCTCCCACTCCCTGTTTGAAAAGGGCAGTCCAAGTGTCACTACCCCTGCTGTGACTTCTGTTGGTCTCACAAAGCTCAACTTTCAGATCATGTAACGCTGCTTGATCAAATGACAACTGCTGTGGAGTTCACAAGCATGATTAATGCTAACAGTGACTAGATCATTATGAATGAGCTTTCCGTAATGCCACGCACTACTTTGCCCTTCTTGGCAAATGATGATAAAATGATGTGTAGTTCAGTCTACCTATTGAAACATTCAAATAGGGAAATCATGACATGAATTTTTTTTTTTTAATCTATTTTACTTTGACAGCAGACATAGCTTCTAATTTCCTATGTTATCATGGGGATTGCCAGAATACCTGCAAACTATTTAAACAGTTTGGGGAAAAAAAAAAAAAAAAAAAAAACCTCTCTCTCTCTCTCTCAAAGGCATGCTGAGAAGCCTGCAGGCAGAGGCCCTACTTTTTAATCTTTTTCTTTTTTCCACTTTATACCTCAATGATCTCTCTCAGAATACCAACACTGCTAAGTAGATAGATGATGATCAGAGAGGTTCATGCCAAATCGCTGACTCTCACTGGCTGTCTTTTCGATACAAGTAATGCACTACCAAAGATCCCCCAAACCCTCTAGGCAATCTGTACAAAACAACACACAAAAAAAAAAAAACCAACAACCTTGTTGCGCTAAATGCCGGTATGTTTGCAATGTTACATGCACTAAGTGCCCAGCTTGCCTGGCTGCATGCCGTTTGTGACGAGGATTTTATTCTGAGCATCAGTACTATCTTCAAAACAGCACAGCTGGTGCTGGTTATCGTTCCTTCCACAAAAAAATGTCAAGTAACTTTTTTAAAGCTCCTAAATATATTTGATAGATCTGCATGATTTCATCTGGAACATGAAAAAGGGAGATTAGATATTATTCTTATCTTCTGAATCAATGCAAACAGAAAATGAGGCTTGAAAGAAAAGATTGTTTCACTATACTGTGATTTTAAAATATCTTTCACTTCATTTAGAAGTAAACCAAAAGTTAGTACTATTCTTAGTTGACTAGACATGTACAAATGTTTTGCTTGCTTGTTTCTTTCTTACTTCGCTTATTTTGTTTTTTCAGGAGACAGCAAACCTCTCAAAAATCAGTTTGGCCTGAACCAACAGCACTGAAAATCTCACACACACACACACACACACACACACACACACACACACACACACACACATCCGCACACACATGCGCATGCATTCGCACACACTTTCTCAATGTAAAATGTATGAAAATGAGAGAGTGACTAAAGCAGACAAACAGAGAGTGAAACAGACAGACAAGCATGAATGAGAGAGAGAGAGAGAGAGAGAGAGAGAGAGAGAGAGAGAGAGAGAGAGTCTAAAAGAGAGAGACAGAGGCAGAGACAGAAGGAGAGAGATGGAAAGAGAGAGAGAAGAGAAAGAGAGAGAGAGATAAGGAAAGAGACACACAAAGAGGGGGTGGGGGATGGGGGAAGAGTAAGAGAATGCATGCATATATATATATACAAGCGTTTGTTGGATGCGAATGCAAGCATTTGTGCAAATATAGTGAGAACTGTGCAAACAACCATGAACTGTCTTTCTCTCTGTTTACATCTGTCTTGTGCTCATTTTGTTTCCCCTGTGCTCCCTTAATTACTGCTTCTAATGCTGTACCACCTGTAAGGGCATAAATTAATGATGACGATGGGGTCTGCTCAACATCCACGGTGATTCATCATATATTCATTCACCTGATGGTTTGTTTCTAGCACTGCATGTCTTGACAGTTTCCTTCTGTCTTTCTTTTTTCCCCTGATAACACATGACATCATTTCGGCAACACAAACAAACAAAAAAAAAAAAAGGAAGAAATATATGTTTCATTTTCTCTACATAGCATACAGATATTTTCTTCATCTCACCATACCGTTTTATTTCAATAGAATTATTTATTGCTTTACACGTATATATGTGCCTTCTGAAGTGTCTGTAACAACTGTAGTGCCCACCCATTCCTGTTTCCCCCATTCTCACCAACTCCTCACAAATAAGGGTCCAATTTCACGTAATGACTCTACAAAAGCACGCATATGGATGCATGCACATATGCAAGCCTGCGTGACTGAATGCAGTACGGGAAGTTCAGCTTCTATTAAATCATGCATGCATGCATGCACATTTGCACAAATGAAATGTGTGTGTGTGTGTGTGTGTGTATCGTATGTGTGTGTGTGTGTGTGTGTGTGTGTGAGAGTGTGTGTATGTTTGTACACATTTGCACATATATCACTGTCTGTGTGTGTGTGTGTGTGTGTGTGTGTGTGTGTGTGTGTGTGTGTGTGTGTGTGTGTGTGTGTTGTGTGTCACTGTGTGTGTGTGTGTGTGTGTGTGTGTGTGTGTGTGTGTGCGTGCGCGCACACACATGCGCATGTCTGTCTGTCTGTCTGTCTGTCTTTCTGTCTATGTGTGTGTCTCCATGTGCATGTGTGTGGTGATTACTATTCACTGAAGTAGGATATCATTTGGACCTAAGTGACAAACAAGGAAGTCCATGGGTTAATCGTTTGTGAAGATCATTATCAAGTGGGGCATTATGGTAAATACAAGTTCAGACCTGTTCATTCATGCAAATGAGAGACAGACAGAAATAATCAGAATGATATACACATTCTTGATCAAATAATTGAAATTGGACACATGTGCAACTGGTCATTATACAATATAACAGGATTTTGTCAGTCATCTGCTGTAATTCATCCTATTTGAAGTATCTGTACCTGCGCTCTGAATGCATATATAAAGAGAAGGGGCAGGAACATTTAAGATTTGTAAAAAAAAAAAAAAAAAAAAAAAAAAAAAAAAAAAAAAAAACAGCTGTATGAAACCCAGTTTTATTTAGCTACATGTGATTTCACCCTGTTTTCAGATATTTTAACATACACTTGGTGTCGAAGATCTAAAGATATCAAACTGTAACATAACAGTTTAAACCAAGAACATAAATGAAAACCTACAGAATCAAGTATGTCCACACACACACACACACACACACACACACACACACACACACACAGAAGGGGTGGCTGGTGGGAGTAAGTCAGTAAGAGAAAGATTTGAATGCAATTTACATTCTTGAAAAATGCATACAAACGCTCTTTCATATATGATATCAAGATTGTACAATTTGACTTTACGTACCTGACACAAAGGCTCTTTCCAATTATATCAAAAGTGTACATAATTTCTGTTCAACAAAGTTACAGTGTTTTCTACCATTTTCACAACTGAAACTCAAATTGACAAACAAGGAAATTCGCTGCAATTCATCAATACCTGAATTGCTTCCTGTTTCAATTGTTTTCTGTTGTGCTAGGCCATGACGGATCCGGCATAACAACCAAGTAGTAATCAAAACAACAAAGTAAATATCTCATCATATTTTGCATGAACATGAGCCATGACAGAAAAAAATCACAATGGTGTTATTCTCAAATATGATGACAACGACATGACTTAAAATAAATGAAGTATGTTTTTCTTACAAAATTTCAAAACATTTTAACAGCACCAGTAATGCCAATGGAATCCAAATGGCAACAACTGTGACCAGAGAAAATGTGGTGATCAACATAAAAATATATCTGATGCGATGACTTTTTGCAATAAACACTGAGGGACAATAACAGGTGGTGGCATCATGTTAACAGTACGAAGTCCCTCACATTTCCAAGTCCATTCAGCAAGAACAGCATCTCATCTTTCTGACATATCTACCAGAATAAGGAACATTACAAGGAGAGTAACAACAAAAAAGACACAAGAAGGCAAAAGTAGACTGAATCTAAGTGAATACATGGTCCATACCATATTAATTCTGGAAAAAAAAAAAGAAAATTCCATCAAACTGGCTGAAAGGTGAGGCAAACACAGTGATACTTTAGTGAATTTGAAACTGAAGTGAACACTGTACTGAGTGTATTTACTATCATTGTATCAACTAAGTTTATTTACTGGCTTAACAGTCGTTACCTTTGCTGGAGGAACTGGAAGCTTACTTTTATGACATCAGCATTGGACATAAAAGTAAAATACGGACACTTGCCTTTCGTATGCTACACAATGCGATCGCACGCTGTCTGAGAGAGCTGCGAATGGTGCGTGATAACAGATCAGTGATGATGTTTTCCTTCACTCGGAGAGGGAATCACCCTATCGCCGATCACTGATATAAAAAAAAAAAAAAAAAAAAAAAAAAAAAAAAAAACCCTCTGCTCTGGATGGGACTGGGCCTTACCTTCAAGACGACTATTTTACGCTTGAAAGCTTGACTTAACAAGTTTACTTGTGACCGCTGTCAACTATTTGGTAAACACACGTCACGAAAGTAAAACCCTACGAGAATTTTCCACAAAATTCTCCGCTTGGCAGATAGACGCTATTTTTTAACTTCATCGAAATGTCGACAGTGTCTGTCATCAGATCTGAAAATACTGCTGTCACAATCTCGTAACATTCGTAAAAGGACATACACAAACACCAAATGAAATTTACCGAGTGCGTTATTTCATCCAATTTTCACTTAAATAACAAAATAAAGACAGAACAGCAACTTACACACCGTGTTCATCCGATTGGTCTCCAAGTCGTTTTGCTTTGTGGGACAACTTGATTCACATGTAAGAGCACATTTCCGGAAGTTCCACTCTCCTGGCTCTCTCGGATCCCCTAAAATTCTAATCACTTATCACAATCCGCGACACTTAAAGAGCACAAATAGGAGCTTAAGTCGCAAAACCAGTGTTGATTTTCTTTTTTTTTTATCGTCCTTAAAGCCCTTCCATCCTTAAATGCTAGTTGTCCACATCTCTAGGGAGATAAGTCAACAAATCAACGCATACTATCTTCATAGCTAGAAACGAA
The DNA here is from genome assembly GCA_016801955.1 of Conus betulinus. NCBI lineage: Eukaryota > Metazoa > Mollusca > Gastropoda > Neogastropoda > Conidae > Conus > Conus betulinus. Next base: position 45,659 of record JADBJO010000909.1, on the reverse strand, counting down.
ACAAAGTGAAGGAAACAAAATATCATGGCATCGCCATAGAACAAAATCTCAGCTGGGATGCCCATACCTCTATCAATACCAGCAAAGTCAGCAAGACTTTTGGCTTTCCACACCGCAATTTTAAAGTGAAGTGACAGCAGATGGAAACTGAAACCAATTTTATCAATAACTCTTAGTGAGTCTGCCAAAACAAGGACCAACAAAAATCTCTTGGGTCTTCTTCAGGACAATGTTAAACGAAAAACGAACAATCACATATTTTCTCGTTCTTCGTTTTCATTGTCCTGAAAGTTCTGTATCTTGCCTGAAGATGACCTAAGAGGTCTAAACGCGTCGTGTTTTGTCTTGTAACTTGTTTGTCTTCTTTGTTTTTTGGGCGGACTCACCAAGAATTGTTATTAAAATTTGTTTCTACACTGCAGTCTGAAGGCAGCCTACATTAACATCAATGAAATGACTTGCAAAGACATTAGATTCATCTAAATAATGATAGTGAATGCACCATGAAAGTATAAAAAAAAAAAAAAAAAAAAACCACCCACCTCATATGGCTGGCTCTGGAGTATGCCTCGATAGTCTGAAACCGATACACAGTCAAAGACGTCAGCGAGACAGAAAAAAGTACAGCGGTATGCTGTCCTACATGTTCAAGTATGTAAAATATGTTCATCTCCACTGAGCCACTGAACGATGGAAGAAGATCTGCAAGGCTGACAGACTGAAACAATGTCCATGATAGGGATGTTACCATCGACACCCTGTTTACTCCAAAACTCGAACCCGTCTGCAAGAACATACTGTCAGTCCCACCAGGTGACCTTAACCTCTATGCTGAATTGTGAAACCAGCTCACAGGAAGAACTCGTTATTTCTTTGCACCATCAATGAATGGAATCATTTCCACCAGAGGCAGTGACATCGCCCTCATGCAATGGAAGGCTTCAAGTCCTTGTTTTGAAATACACTTCAAACCTGTCTGCTCACCCACGTATATCTACTCCTGCCCCACCTCTAACTGAGTTTGATCATTCACACAGCCAGTCTGCCCAACAACCATGTCACCATTAGGTTACTTACCATTGGGTGCACATGTCATTGTGTCCAAATACCTTCGTGTCCACGTATCATCGTCTCCATGTGCCATTGTTTCCATGAGCCTTGTCTCCAAATTGGGTCAGGATGGTCCGAACAGGACCATCGTGCCACAACTGGGTGACGATCACGCTATATACGTCATGGTTAGTAAAGTTGAACTGTACACAATGGTACATGGACACAATCATATGAACGCGATTCCTTTAGGAACATCATCCAGCATAGCTGCTTGATGAATCTGACCGCAATCCAGGCAGTCTACATTACCTGCTCAGTCCCCCCCATCCCCACTCCCCAATCCAGAATTCAGCTGTGAAAGGAATCATTTATACACAAAAAGTTGACACCGGACGGCATAAACAAATTGTTCTGTTCAAAAAACAAAACATCAATGGTTCTCGTAGCCGTTGGTAAAGGATTTGATATTTGTACTTTAATGTCGTCATTTTCATACTCTTTTTCTCTTCCACACCTGTATCTTTGAAACACACACACACACACACACACACACACACACACACACACACACACACACACACACACACACACACACACAAGCCGGCTGGTGTGTGTAATATCTGCTAGGCGATTCGGTGTCATAAGCAGCATTCCTTTGGAGTTATGGGCGTGTATTTGTTTCATCATGGGAGTAAGAGTTACCCTACTTGTTTGTTATTTACGTTTTACTGTTCCCTGCCTTATTTCATATTTACTTTCACCTCAACAATGCCAACTAAAACCACAGCAAAATGCGGGCTGCCCAGTTCTTCTCTCGCACCTTTCCATTCAGTTTCTATGATCCGTCATCCAAGCATTTGCACTAGGATCCGCTAAAACACAGTTTCAGAAAAACAAAGTCAGCATCCCATCTAAACTTTCTAAAACAACGCCTTAGACTATGCATTATCCTATTGCATCTTATCACAGCCCATCCAACCCCCATAATCCCACTCTCACCACCACCACTACAAATATTATTTTCCAAGCCAGCCACAGACTCACACTGGCACATATCAAAACACTCCATTCATCCCTGGAAGCTCTCTCCCGTCTTTTCCAGCATTCTAAGCAACAAAACCATTTTACGCGCAATTTGAGGTCATTCTTCGTTTTTCTTGTCTTGAATGTTGTTTATCTTGTCTGAAGAAGACCAAAGAGGTTGAAACGCGTCCTGTTTTGTCTTGTAATTTGTTACCCCTTTTGTCTGGCGGAATAATACATTGTTTTTTCCTTGAAATTTGTTTCAATTTCTGCCTGCAGTCAACGCACTTTGAAACCACTTTGTAAAATCTTTTCTCCGATAATATATGAACTAATCGCATTCTTTTAAATCAAGTTCACCCGAAGACCAAAACACAAAGTATTATCGTGTTCATGTAGAGGTGTGAGAATTGCAACCAGTTTTCAGAATTCGAATGTTTTTGTATCACAGGTTTACTTTAGAAAAGATAAGTCTTGTAAATGTTCCTTTTTATCGTCCTTTCTGTTTCTTCTTTTTCTTTTTTCGGCCCTTTCAATTTTACCAAGTTCGAGTTATTTAGGCCGGAAATAACCCGATTTCCAGTTCCGTTCATCATATCCGGTTTTGTTGCTTCGACTTGCGGGGACAGCGTTTGTGATTGTGTGTGGAGCAGAGTGTGTACACAATAAAGATTGTTTCAACAGAGTTACTGATCCAGACAGAAAGAAAAATATGGCAGAAGAAAACGTGAGTGTCAGTTTTATTCATATGGTGGTTGGTATTATTGAGACTGTTCTGTTGTTGACGGAAAGGTGCTTCTCTTATTCTTCATGTCTGCGCGTTACTGAGACCATTTACACTCCACACTGACCTCAGCAAGAATCCCAACCTCGTCCCTTTAGGATCGCTTGGAATTCTATTCATGGCTGCGCGCACAAAACGGCACAAGGCGATGTACAATGGAGGGCAATTGCAGAGTTTTTTGGTTGGGCAGAAAGGTCTGCAGCTGTTTGCAAATGTTTTGCATATCCACTGCAACATGGTCCCCGAGATCCTGGACTGCTGCTGGTACCTGTGACCAGTACATATAGTGGTCAAGGACCATGTTGTCGTCACAATGCCTGTCTAAGTCATTTTATGAATCTGAAACATTGATTAATTGAGAGAGAGAGAGAGAGAGAGAGATCTTTTATGAAAAACTGAAACATATTGATTATAAGCTATACATTTTGTTAGTTACCTTCATGAACAAGGGAATACAGTAGCTGTTAGCTGAATAGATAAAGAGAGAAAGAAAGAGAGAGAGGGACAGACACAAAGTTTGAGAGAGAGAGAGAGAGAGAGAGAGAGAGAGAGAGAGAGAGAGAGAGAGAGGGATGAGGGAAAAGGGGGAGGAAAGATGGGGTGATCAGTGGAGGTGAGAGAGAGATGGAAAAGTAGAGTAAAATCTTAATGTCAAATACAACACAATATATAAAGCAAAACAATTAAATCAAAATGTGTGTGTGTGTTTTGTGTGTGTGTGTGTGTGTCCGTGTTCACAAGCACATGTACTTGTGTGTGCATAAATTTATGTGTTTGTGTGTGTGTTTGTCGATAAGTGGAGAGAGAGATAGGGGGGAATGGGGATGTATGATTGCTTGTATATGTTGTTTAAAATTAGGAAATATTTGTGTTGAATTTTTTACATCCACAGCATTGATTATACTTATCTGCTGCACTTCATTTTTAACTCGGTAATATTCTGCACAGCCTTTTGACTAACTAATATTAAAAATAAACTGTCATGACATGAAAAATAACACTAGATTGTTTTTTGTGTCAAAGATTGATAAAGTGTGCATGCAAATCGAAACAATTAGCATTGTAGATCATTTTTCGTGTCATAGATTGATAGAGTATGTGTGCAAATGGAAACATTTAACATTGTAGTCAAATTCGAGTGTGTGTGTGTGTGTGTGTGTGTGTGTGTGTGTGTGTGTGTATGTGTGTGTACTGTGTGTGTGTGTTTGTGTTTGTGTGTGTGTGTGTGTGTGTGTGTGTGTGTGTGTGTGTGCAGGTGTATGTGTGTGTGTCATGTGCATGTGTGTGTGTGTGTATGTCACTATGTGTGTGTGTGTGTGACACTGTGTGATGTGTGCGTGCACATACATACATGAATGTGTAAGCATGCTTCAGTGGGTGCCTGCACAAGGATGTATACATGTATGAGTGTGACGGACCGTTTTTCCCCGTCCGGTCACAAATTTTCATGCAACCGTGCTAACCGGAAGGTAGTCCCTCCGGAAGCCGGTTGAAAAGTTTACCTGACTGCTACTCACCTGCGCACCGTTAAGGCTGGGTGAGCTGACCCAGTTAGGCAGTGTCTCTGCAGTGATTCCGGCTCCGCAGCATTCCAGAAGGCCGAAGAGGGACCCAGCTGTTTTTTCTGTGGCAGTCAGTTTCCCCCAGGTGACTACCCGCTGAGCCAGTTGGGCTGGAGACGCCGCTGCTGCCAAGCCAGAGCACCTCTCCCAAGTTTTTTGAACCAGCGACCTGTTGGCGAGGCCGTTGCTGCATTCTGTGCTTCTGTGTGTGTGTGAGCCACAGCTCCTGTGTGAGACTGTCACCCTGTCGCCGGCAGAGACGCCGCGAGTGCTAGTGTTTTTTTTTTTTTTTTTTTTTTTTTTTTTTTGCCACAGCTCTGATGTTCTGCAAGTTCTGTGTCAGACTTGACGCTGTAGACGTTGTCATCTTCATCTTCATCGTCTTGTTGTCTTCGTCCTCTTCATCGTTTTGTCGTCGTCGTCGCCGCCTTCATCGTCGTTGGAACCAGCAGCGACAGTAGATAGTGAATCATATATAGATATATTTTTGTGTCATGCGCCCTGTTTGGCGTATTTGAAATATTAATATATACATATATAGTTTGTGTGTACGCCTCGTGGTTGGCGTGCCGACTATTGATGTTTTTGTGTTTATTATATGTTTGTCTAATGGCTCAGGCAGCATAAAAACAAAAAAAAAGTGTTGTTCTGTTGCCTGGCTGTCAATGTTCGGGTGAGTGGGTGTGTGTATATGAATTAGAAAAAGTCGTGCATGCATCCATAATAGAGAGCGTCATCGTCATTTCCACACACACAATCATGCTTAGAAAATGATGGTAAACATTATTATTGTTGTTTTTACTACTGGTAGTACTTATTGTTTTTTTTCTAAGGAGAAATAATACAATTTTTATCATCATTCGAAAACAAGAAGAACAAGAAGAAGATTTTTTATTTTATTTCTACTACTCTCAGTCTCACTGTTTTTCGACATCAATTAAGTTGGTCATTCCTACCATTGTGAGGACTGCAATGCAGGTTTGTAGAGGTCACCTCAGATCTTTAGCCAAGGATTGGTCATTTGGTGCGAGGAGATCATGAAGTTGACATTCTTTTCACCTGTTACCACTTTTTGTAGTCTTTCCTTGTTATTTGCTGCACGAAATGTTGCACTCATTTTTTTTTTTTTTTTTTTTTGGGCTTTTTTTTTTTTTTTTTTTTTTGTTTTTTTGTATGTGAGTTTTTTTTTTTTTTTTTCTTATATAAAATTCTCTACACTGGATAGCAGAGTAATTGATGCCATGCCCTTCCAGAAGAATTATCTTTTCACTTTGTTCGATTTATTTTTTCTTGTATGAGATCTCCCCACACCAGGATCAAGAGCTTGGAAAGTTGGTTTAGTCCTCATCCAACACACAGCCCTAATTTTCCTTTTTTTAATTTTTTACTTTTTTGTTCCTCTGTCCTTCAACTGCATAGCAAGAATCATCATATGCAGTTAACTCAAAATCGCAGGCACTTCTACCAAAGTCAGGGAATGGGAAGGAAGTGAACAGATTCCAGACATTTCTGGAATTTAGACATGCGCTTATCGTGCCCAGCTCCCATCGCCAGGGCTGGGCGCAATGGTTTTTCAGTGTGGAGCCGTGTAGTATTTATAAACGCATGAATTTGCACTGAGTCCGGCCTCAGCCTCCCAAAAATTTGCAAGTGTAAACGGCCTCTCTGAGATCCTATATCAGCATTGCCCTACATTAGAGCCCTCTTCCTTCCTTGATCTCTTGTTGGACCAATCTTATTGGTTTGTATTCTCACAAGGAGAAGACATCCTCTCCACATGATCATCAGCCAATCGCATCAATACAAAGGCAGCCTCTTGGTCTTAGTAACCTACATTTGCCAGTAAACATCATATGCATATGGCATCGGCATCCTATTTGTTAGAAAAAGGAGAGATGCATGCATGGGGTGTGCTTACTTGCTGTGAACAGATATCGAATACAATGCCACCAGCTTATACTGTGGTCTGTACACTGTTCAGTGTTTGTGGCTAGCCTTCACACCTCATTTTCAATATGCAGAATGTGTTTCACTCCCACATAATTTGCAAAATTGGAGTTAGATCCAGACAGCATTATCCTCTCCTGAGCCAAAACAAGCCTAAACTGAAAATTTATAAAGAACCTGTACTGAGCGATAGCATCTGACTAAAACTTGGATGCATCAGACACAGATGACTGGATCTCCTGACTGTGTTAGAGAATTGTGGTCAGTTATTGGGAGATGTCATCCTACTGAGCTATTAGTATTTAGAAGAATGAAAATTTCAATCAATTATTTATTAACAGCTTGAGCATCCACAATGAATTCTTTGATGAGTTAGATGACAGTGGCATAGCACAGTCTGCCACGGATTGACGGACCAAGAAGAGGAAATGACACTTCGAACCTGATGTTGTGGGAAATTGTTCTTGTTGTTCTTCGCAATTTGATATACCGCAACAGAAGGTCAGTATAGTTCAATTCCTCCACTGTGAGACTAGCTCATAGTCAAAGAAAAAGCAAGCTTGCTACAAGCTGATTAGCAAGCTATCTTGACAGAACTGAAAAATGAATCATGTTTTTTTTCCATATATCTTGCATTCAACAAATGAACAATTCCCCTGTGTCACATCCCCCATTGGGGTATGCAGGTCAGTGTCTGCCTATCATATCACCCTCTTTCCTCATACACCAGTTTCTCTTAAACACCCACTGAGCATGGTGAACTGCTGATAGACTTGAATCAGCTACAAATCTTACAACTGTTCTCTTTGTGTGTGCATGCTTAACGAGTCTGTGATATGACAACCATTTGCATTTTGCTCTTAGCTGGCTCTTGACCAAAACTGACATGGGAGATGAGGATATCTAATCACCAGCAGGGTCCAGTTTTGCTGCAGTTCAGTCTCATTGGTCATGAAAAGTGGAGTAAACACAATCAGCTTTCTGATTTGAGTGTTTCTAATTACTTTCACCTACAGTTTATTGAGCCAATTTGTTACAAACTGCTCATAGATAAATTTACTTATGGGGCCGTCTGTTAAAAATCAACGGATGAGGCAGTCAAAGATGTAATAACCCATCCTTCAAAAGCCCAAAGATCCAAGCTGTTCTGGGCAATATCAACCCATGGCATAGCCCACATGATGGTTCAAGTAAAGCAGAAGTCGAACATGCAGCAGTCACAAAATATAGCATACAACAGTAAGGTGAGATGGCATAGTATCATAAGTATGACGGCATACATGGAAATAATTCTGTGTATTTATAGAATTATGAGGAATAGTGTTGTACCTTCAAACATACTGTGAACAATTCATTGGTCACCTCTCACGTCTCAGACTTGAAACATTTAAGAATAAGAGGTAATTTCAAAGCATCAACTAATCAGTGTGAGGAAGACTGCTTTCACAACTGTTAATGTTACCGATGCTACTGTACAGTGTACTAGTTCTGCCAGGACAAAAACTAGTATTACTTTTCTTCCAAGTACTGCATCTGGCTTTGATCATCTTGCGTATTGAACGCCCCTCTGTTTTTGTTTTTATCTAAAGATAAACGAAAAGAAAGGTTATCGAGAATACTGAGCGGCCATGAAATATTATGAACACAAAAATAACAAGCCTTGACCTATGGGTCTTCTGCAGGCTTTTTGTCCTGCCTGAAAAAGACCCATAGGTGTAGGCTTATTACTTAAGTCTGCCTGAAAAAGACCTGCCTGAAAAAGACCTGTAGTGCTACAAGGTCAAGGCATGTTACTTCAGTGTGTGTGTGTGTGTGTGTGTGTGTGTGTGTGTGTGTGTGTGTGTGTGTGTGTGTGTGTCGCTGAATTTTGTTTTTTCGCTGGTTGATTTTCAGATGAAGGATGGTGAAGATTACAAGCTAGATCGCAACTCAGAGCTTCGCTTTGAGGTTGATTCCCGCAATGAAGTGCAGATGGAGGTCAGTTGTTCCAGCTCAAATAGATGTAAAGTAGAGCATGTGTGACTGTAGATTCTAGTGTGGACTGAATTGTAGTCAAGCAAGATACAGACATTATTTGGTAAATGTTGAAAATAGTTTTTGAAGTTGGTAAATGAATACCGTTTTCCCTGTGTACATATGGGTGGCACTGGCAGCATTATGTTCTATTCACAAATTGCTGTCCAGCACTGGTGGGCCTGCACAATCTGAGAACACAGCAATGAATGAAACCATTTTTTGGTAATGTATAGGTATCAAAATTAGATATTTATCAATTAAGAAATGCCAGTTCTCAGCTAGATCAGAGATCTATCATAGAAGTAAACTAAAATAGGAATGGTTAAAACATGCTGCATAAGCAATTGTTGTGACCATAAAACATTGCACATATCTATATCAGCAAATACTAGCTCCATCAGTAGATTCAGGAATAACAGTGGATAAAGTATGTAGGCACCAGTGAGTCGAGTGACCAACAAATTATTTTATTTTGAATGCAAGTGGTATCATTGAAAAGAAAAAAATGACAAAATAGTTCATCATTTCATGAACTCTGTAAACTGAAACATTCCCAACTTTTTTTTACATCATTCATACAGGAAAATTTGTAACTATGTTGCTCTGTGTGTGTGTGTGTGTGTGTGTGTGTGTGTGTGTGTGTGTGTGTGTGTGTGTGTGTTTGCTTCTTGTTGTTCACACTCTACAGCTTTGTACAGTCAGTGAAGAGAATGATGAGTTGAATGTGAACTTTTTTGTTTTCTATAAATATGCATCAGGGGGATACATGAATCATTAAAAGCATTGGACAATTTGGAGTTATGACTGATAAGATCTGTGAATTAATCTCTAAAGAAGGAGAATAACAATTTTGAACCAAGTTGTTTGGTTTTTTTTAACAAAGATATTGTGTTGCTTCAGAAATTTTGTAATGAAAGTGCCCTTTTGAACCGATTTTTTTTTTTCTGAAATGGGTGTTTTTTTAATTATTTGGTTTTGTTTTGAGATCATTCTTTTGAACTAACATTGACACAATGATTTGTTTGTTGCATTGCTGTAAGTGCAAGTCACTATCATTAAACTGTGTAAAGGATTTCTTTCTTTCTTTTTTTTTTTCTGTTTCCAGTTGATGGAAGGAATGGCCGAGGTGTTTGGCACAGAAATAACCAAGAAGCAGGTATACAAATGTCTACCTGGCTCCAAGATGGCTGTCTACACTTACCATGGCTGCACCATCAAAATATCCTTTATAATCAATATATATAAAGATATGGATCGTATGTTGTCTGTCTTTATTCAAAGTAAACAACGTAGGCAGAAGTAAACAGTTGTGAAATTATCAAACAGTTCACTTTGCTGAAGAAGAAGACGTTTGTGACAGTTTCTATGAAGAGAGGTCTGTATACCAGCGCACGATCAATGGTCATTATCACTCATGCACACATGCATGAATGCACATAGAAAAGGCACATGGGAAAATTATGACATAAGAATACTTACAACTTTAGTCATTTTTGTTTTCATCAGTAAGTGAAAATATCCAAACTACTTACAAATGTACACAGATGGTTCAGTGAGTAATAGGGTGGCACACCATTCTGGATTTTATTTGTGGTGAAGTAAAAAAAGAAAAAAAAAAAAAAAGAAAGAAAAATGATTTCACTCTGGAGAGTCATGTACATATTTTTTCACTGCAGAGCTGGTGGCCATTCTCATGGCCCAGTGGTATTAGCTAAACCTCCATATGATGTTAAAAAAAAAAAAAAATTGTCGTGTAGTAACTTGACAGTTGTAAGATCCTTTTAAAACACTTTTTTGAGTGAAAAAGTGTTAAAGCAAGCAAAGCAAAGAATTCATGCAGGCAGTTACACCCTGCAGTTTAAAATTTCACTGTTGAGTTGAATCTCTGTTGTGACAAGAAAAATATATACAATTCAATGTTATTACATTTCCGTTCAGTATTTAATGTTGATAATTTTTCCTGAAATCGTGTTTTCAATTAAGATTTTCCTCTAGACATGCGCCCATGTGGTTTATTAAGCCTTGCTGACTCGGAGGCCATCGCAGGCGTGTAAACAGAAGACAAAATTGTGTAGTATGTGTTGCTAGGGATCTTTAGTAACACTGTCCGTAGATGATAGTACCTTTTTTCCCTTGACTCTCACCACCTGCGCGGCAAGACAGAAGTGGCCTACATCTCCAAGGAAACCCCTATGACCATGTACCTGAACACCCATGCTGCCATGGAACAGATGCGACAGAAGGCAGACCTGGAGGAGACTCGGGGTCCCCGGGTGCTGGTGGTTGGCCCCACTGACGTGGGCAAGAGCACGCTGTGCCGCCTGCTGGTGAACTACGCTGTGCGGTGTGGGAGATCACCCATCCTGACAGATCTAGACGTGGGCCAGGTATGTGCAGCAGGTATGCAGCAGATGTCTGTAGGGCTAAGTAACTTCGTTCGTTTTCCATATAAAAGGGTTGACTACAGTCTGAATAATGTCTTAACAGGCGTTTTGTGTGTCATGACGCCCTTTAAGTTTAGATACTGCTTTTAGCTCAGTATGCTGCACGTACAGCTTAGCGTGTGAACAAGGGGAAGAATTTACCATTACTTGTCAATCAGCACACAGCCCATACTTGGTCTGGGAACCTTGCCTTGTGAGTTGCTTTCTTCACAAAAATGGAGGTAGTAGGCTGAAATGAAACCGTAAAGGCTTTACTGTTGACAAGAGGAATCCTTCATAGTGATGTGACCCTGAAATGGTATTGGTGGAATCATGGAAAACTGACGATGCCACATGAAGGAAAATAAAAAGATTCTGGAGACACACTTTCAAACTAAAGAATCCAAAGAGACTCATATTTATGGGATTTGTTGAAATCAGCTCTAACTAAAATTCCATGCTGTCCACTTCAGGCCTGCAGAATTGTGTTTGTACAAGCTGCAGATGGTAGACAGATGATGTAAAGTGCTGTTAATCACTTAATGATAGTGATGTTATTACTCAAAATTTCATCATTCTCACTGGACTTAACTAGTCCCAGTCATCTTGGCCCTGAAGAAGAATCCAGGGGAGTAAAAAAAAAAAACTGTCTGTTGATAGGGACACAAGTGTATAGTTTCTGTTGTTAAAACAATACAGTTACTCAATGTGTGTCTTGAAGGGATACAGTAAACTTATGAAGCATATGATTCAAAATATCAAAATAAAACCTGAAACTGAAGTAAAGAATTCAGTGGCCTGTGCTCTCCTCAGGGTCAAGTGTCGGTGCCAGGCACGCTGAGTGCGCTGGTGATGGAACATACTGCAGATGTGGTGGAAGGTTACGTCAAGACGGCACCGCTGGTGTTCCACTTTGGTCACAAGAGTCCTGCCGACAACATCACCCTGTTCAACACCCTCACCTCCCGCATGGCCGAAGTCATCACACATCCGCAGCGAGCAGAGTCAGAGGGGTAAAAGCTGTCTTATGTCTGTGTATTTAAGGGGAAAATGATGTTGATGGTTCATGTTGTTTTTTTCACAACGACCATTTTTTTTCCTGTTTGGTGTCCAGTTCTCTGTCATCATTATTAACTCAGCAGACAACACTTTGACACCATTCAGGACTCCCAGTTCAGGGAAAACTAAAAACTGGAAACCAGGGTTTTGTTTTGTTTTGTTTTTTGATTTTTAGAACAAAGAGATTCAAATATCAATTTTTTAAAAAGATGACGTACAAACCACCTGAGTTCTGTCTTCATGTTTGGCATGCTAGCAGCTCACACCAACATCACAAGATCTCTATTTCTTAGCCATTGCCATTTTGTCTGCTGACTTGTTGGCAATGAAAGTATGATGCTCGGGTATCATAGGTCAGCAAGATGCTGCCAAAGTAAAAGAGATGGATCAAAGCTTGTACAAACTTAAGGTCCTGGTTGTGACCAGTCTGAAACTGTAGAAAGGACAATTTAGTAATCAATTTTTGATATTCAGGTTGGAGGAAGCTGGGAAGGCTTTCTGTCTGCTTTGTCTCTCAAAACTTGAACATAACAAGTGTATCTTACATTTGGCTCGTGGATGTGGTCAGCACTTGGGTTGAATTTCCATTGGCAGCAGGAGTAAGGGAGGAGGACTGGATAGGAGAGGTACTCTCACATCATTTCCCCCCAAAAACCACAGATTTCTAGATGTTTTGATGTCAGGTTCTCTCATCTGTTTAATGAAGGGTCAAAACAGACCATGACAGAGAGGTGATGACTGGGATGTTTCTTGATCTATAGTATAAAGTGCAGTCTGTCTGTGTTCCATCTGCTTTTGCGGCCTGCAGTCTTTGTTGTAAGTTATTTAAACAAATCCACCCCTGTCATCTGATCTCTCCACGTGGCATGCTCACTCATCAGCGTACTGGGCAGATTAAGAGTGAATCACATGTAGTGCTGGACAGCTGCATTAGTGGCATTTTAACGCAACAATATGGCAAACAAAGTCAAAAACACCCGGCCTTTAGTGTTGGTATATAAAGAAAAAACACAGTTGTTTCTGTCAGTCAGATGACAAAAGGGAGGTTGAAAAGATGATGCTTTCTGTCAGTCAGAGAACAAAGAGAGTGTGGATAAGCATGTGGGAAGGCGGCATAGGGGTGAGGGGATGGAGGAGAGGATGACAAGGAAAGAGGAGGAGAGATGGAAAGCTCAGCGGGAAGGGACTGGGGGTCAGGGAAAGGGGGATGTGGGTAGGTGAGGGTGGAATGGCTAGTGCAAAGTAAATACAAGTTAATATGGCTTTTTTTGTCAGAAGATGTATTGGTTTTACACTTTTAGCAAGGGAAATCAGACATAGACAAAGAGACGTTTGGACACACACACATGCTACCACAGGCATGTGCACTTGCATGCACACACAGCCGCATACACGTATGCATACATGCACAGACATACAGATTCACATATACACACCCACACTCTCTCTCTCTCTCTCTCTCTCTGTTTCTCTCAGTCTCTCTGTGTGCCTCTTTCTCTCTGTCCCCCCCCCCCCCCTCTCTACCCCCCCTCTCTCTCTCTCTCAGTTTGTCTCTGTCAGTCTCTCTGTCTCTCTCTCTCTCTCTTGCCATGCCTGCCTGGCAGTGATGTGCCTTAACCATCTGTGTCATCTTTTAAGTTGTTATATATGATGATGCTGATGCTATTATGATACTGTTTCCAGTGAACTCAAGTGGTGTGGTGATCAACACAGGAGGCTGGGTGAGGGGAGCAGGTTATGACGCTCTGAAGCATGCAGCAGGTTCTTTCGAGGTGGACATAATCATCGTGCTGGACCAGGAGAGGTTGTACAACCAGCTCAAGGGTGACATGCCTGATTTTGTCAAGATTGTCCTGCTGCCCAGTCTGGAGGGGTGGGTGGCTTTACAGTGCACCTGCATGGCTTTTTTTTTTTAAATTTAAGTTAAGTTTTATTTGCTTTTCACATGCTTTACCATAAACAATGTCTTTCCTGAATCAACAGGGTTTATACAAATCTTAAATAAATATTAGCGAACCACCAAGAAAAACATGGACAAACGAGTCACAAGGCAAAACATAACGCGTTTCGACCTCATAGGTCTCCTTCAGGCAAGACATAAACAAATAAGACAATGAAAATGAACGAATTTTTCACTTAGCTTAGATGAACAGCCTCGTTTTCATTCAGCGCCTGCCTACCTATTGCTGAAGAGATCTAAGCTAAGTGAAAAATATGTTCATTTTCATTGTCCTATTTGTTTGTGTCTTGCCTGAAAAAAGACCTTGAAAGTTAAAATGCGTCGTGTTTTGTCCAGGTTTCTGTTGGCGGTTTGCTAACATTTATTTAGGATTTGTTTATTTCCGCCTGCAGTCGTCTCACTTTGCAACTAGGTTCTATACAGTTCTCAGAGGTGTGAATTCCCATGTCAAGGTCTAGGACTTGCCTTAAAAATTGACAGTTTGTTCAAGGCTGAAATTGGTTGTTGTGTGTGTGTGTGTGTGTGTGTGTGTGTGTGTGTGTGTGTGTGTGTGTGTGTGTGTGAGTGAGAGACTGTGTGTGTGTTCTCCCATATTAAGGAAGAGGGGTTTGTCAAACAGTAAGACTGTTTGCCTGCAGAGTGAACGGTCATGAGTTTGAAGCAGTTGTGGGGGGCGGATTTTAACGGCTTGAAAACCCTTTGTGACCATGCAGCAGCTAATGAGTACCTGGTTCAAATCAGGGAAGGTAAAGGCGATTGAAGCAGAGGCATGGGCTTCTCCGCCTGTCATTTCTTTGCCTCAGACTAGGTGAACGTCCAACAGTTCGTGTCCCTGTAACCACTAGGCAAAGGGACTTCATCCTCTTAACCTTGAATTATGGACACACAGGATGGCATTTGATTATTAGTATGAGTTTTGGTAATCACTTGTAGTACTGTTTCCTCACTGGTCAGGCTCCAGTGGTGTTTTGCTGCTAATGCGTAGAGTGCCTGTGTTCAGTGATACCATCCTTGATAGGCGAATATGGGGGAGTGGGAGGGTGTTAAAGATCCTTAAAATTATGATTGAAATATATATATGTAACTTGATGTAAAAGTGTGCAAGCAGTGAGCAACAAAAGCTGTGTTTGCTGTCTAGTATAAAACAGCAAAAAGAAGGACCACTATAGAGAGGATCAGATTATTTCAGTAAAATAATGAAAATCAGTGAATGATTTTGTCACCATGATAATTTTACTGCAAGCACATTCAACTAAGATAATGCATAGAGCTTCAGATTATAGTTGGAATCAATTGTATGTTCATTTGTCAGATGCTTTGCCAGAAACATTCGAAAGATATGGGTCGTTGCCAGGACAGGAAAAGGAGGAAGAGAGAAAACTTCATGGCTGTGTGTGTGTCACAGGTGGTGGAGCGTTCCCAGCATGCCAGAGCAGAGGCCCGAGACATGAAGATTCGGGATTATTTCTATGGAGTGAATGGCAACCTGTACCCTCATTCCTTTGACATCAAGTTCAACGAAGTCAAACTGTTCAAAATTGGTGGTATGTTTGCCTTCTTAGCGTTTTTTTGGTCTTTGGATGTGCATGCACATGTCGACATCTGACTTTCAGTTTATCTGCATCAGGCACGTATGCTCTGCATGTAGTCTTAATTCATACTCAGCACAACACACAATATATATGAAGGTTTTTACACGCACATACGCCAACACAAACATGCATATTTACATGCACACAGGTGAGTGCACACGCATGTGCATGCACGTGCTCACACACACACACACGTGCGCACGCGCGCGCGCGCGCACACACACACACACACACACACACACACACACACACACACACAGAGCTGAATAAGTCCTTAATTTTTTATCATTGGCACAAATGCTTGATCAGTAACAAGTACAAAATGTTTGTTCACAGGCTAGAATAACCAAATTCCTTCATATTATTTATAATTCATTTTGCTGAATAAAGAGTCTTCTTCGTTCCTCAACTAGAACTCTGCAATTGTGATCGTTTTCAATCCCAATTTGGAATAAAACTCATTCTGTCTTTGTGGCTATAACAAAGAACCTGACTTACAATAAGGAATCTGGGGTTGTGGGTTCGAATCTCCACTGGGCCCTTTAGGTACAGGGGGATTTTTCCCTCGGAATTAGCTTTGGTTCTGACTCCATTTCCCATAAAGTCCTTTGAATGAGACTATAAACCAAGGTTCAGCATGTGAACACATGCATAACATCTTGCACGGATGTAAAAATCCATCACCAACTTTTGGAAGAGAAGGACAGTTTAGCAGTTGGTATGGATGACGCGTTACTCATAGCATGCACCTTTTCCAAAGTTTGAGTATGGCTGCCTTAATGGCGGGATAAAAACGGTCATACATACAAAACTCCAGTCCCTTTGTTGGGTAGATGGGATTAATCCTTGCCTGGAGTATCAGTCTGCGTATGCAGGGGAAAAAACAACAAATAAGGAATCTGAATTCGGCATTTTTTGATTCACCACCTCATCATATGGAGAAGTCTTCTGCAACAGAACTCTTTATGGCCATTCAAAATGATAGATAGAATAAGAAAAAAAGAAAAGGCTGAAACAGCATCATTTCTTCGACTTGCATTTTGGCATCCTTTCATGTAATCCAGTCTACTTGATCTTGAAAAGTCAGCCAGTTTTTTTTTTTTTTTTAGTGAAAGTTCTCATTATTGGCAGTCCAGTTTTCAAGAGTGCCAGAGAACAAGGGGTGCTGTTTTTAAAGAAAAATTGCCCTCTATCCCCCACATCCTCCATATTCAGCAGGTCAGGATCATGAATTAATAATAAGAATAATGAATACTTATATAGCGCCTATTCTCGGCTAGAAACCAAGCTGTAAGTGCTTCACAATCCACACTCGTTTACACAACGGGCTGCCTACATGGATAGTGCTGACTGAAGAGCTGCCAGCTGGTTCTTCATTCAATCGTTTCCAGTATCAACCAGACAACATTGTTTACTCAGTATCCTTACTTCCTTCATTCTTTCAATTTCTCACGCAGGGTGCATGCTATATGTAACATGTCATCCATACTAACGGCCAAACTGGCTTTCTCTTCCGGAAGTTGGTGATGGGATTTTACATGTGTGCAAGATGTTATGCGTGCATTCACACATGGAACCTCGGTTTATAGTCTCTTTCGAAGGACTGCATGGGAAATGGAGTCAGAACCAATTAACTCCGAGGGAAAAATCTCCCCATACTGAAACAGCCCGGCAGAGATTTGAACATGTGACCCCAGGATCATGAGTCCGGCACTCTGCCAACTGAGCTATTCCAGCCCCCATTCAGTATGAAGACCTAGAAGTGGATGCTGTTTGATGTGCTTGTTGTCAGTCTGTGTGTTGGTAAAGTGTGTGTGACTGACAGTTTTGATCATCACCTGCAGAATGATGACTCAGTCATGATGACTTGCTAAACCAGGACCACAGAATCGGACTGTCACATGCACCATCATGAAAGTCTTGGTTGATTTAAGTCAGGTTCATATAATAATCTACGCTGATGACGAGGTCATCATCTGTAAATCACATTCTTGAGCCATTAAACTGTCCACGGTAATGCTGAATGTACTGTCATTGTCACTGTCTCTTATTGTTGTTATGAGTTACATGCGACGCAGGCTGAAAAAAAAAAATCATTTAACATATTTTGAATGCAGAGCAGATGGTTGCTGCAGAAGAAAAGGAAGATTCCCCATTTGAACATCCCATCTTCCCCGAAGTTGGAGTATGGCTGCCTTAATGGCGGGATAAAAGAACAGCCACACACCCACAACACTCCACTCCCTTTGTTGGGTAGATGGGATTAATCCTTGCCTTTCTATACAGGGGTGACTACAGGAGTATCAGCCTGTGTACGCAGAAGAAGAACAACATCCGATCTTAGTGCTGTTCCCAAATAACCTGTATGATGTTTGAAAGTAGACCGACCTATTGATAGGTGGAACAGGTGAGTGGGTAGTGGGTTTGTAATAGGGGAATAAAGCAGATGGGAATTGACAAGTTGATGTGGAAAGAGTTGATGATATGATGCAGTCCTATGCGATGTGTTGCAGCTCCTGCTCTTCCTGAGTCCTGCTTGCCTCTGGGTATGAAGGCCTCTGACAGCAAGACCAAGCTCATCCCGGTCCTGCCTAGTGAGTTCACTCCCCTGTTAGTGCTGTACACAGCGCTGGAGGGTTAGAGATGGTCCTTGTTTTATATGAGCGGTCTGCTGGTCTTGGGCAAGCATGGTAATTTGTGCTAGAAATTCCCATGTAATTTTTACCTTAATTTTTGTCCTTGGGACAAGTAGATTTACAAGATCTTCTGTCCCCCAACATGTCTGCTTTAAGAAAGGGTGAATGAAAGTAATTGCCAGTGGTGCAGGAAGTCATCAGCAGACAAAATTCAATGAGGGCATGCTCAACACGTGTGGTGAAGACCCCGAGTAGAGGGAGAGAAGGTATGAAATTTATTTGCCCCCTGTACATCCAGAGTGCAAATGGAAAGATGCTTCCTATCTATATAAGTGTATAAGAAAAGAAAGAATAAGTATGATTCTATCATTCATTTAAGACAGGAAATGAATTACCAGAATGTCTCCTCGTGTGATCATTGAATTGATCAGAGACCGTCCATATATGATGAGCAATAGATTCTTCATACACCCAGTTACCCTTTTTTTTTTTCTTAGCACCATGGGTTATTCATACACCCTGTTATCCTTTTTTTTTGTGCTTATTTTTCCTAGTGAGGAACGAAAGATTAAGCATACAATGGCATCAAACCAAAATGCCTATGTTTATTTAATGTAGAAAAAAAAAAAAAGAATGAGTCGCATAAAATGGTGAATTGATATAATACTTGAGTGCCTGTTACGTTCGTTTTCTTGGACATATGATTTTTATTGTATTTACGTAAATGGTGCAGGTTAAAAAACAGTTTTTCTGAGCATAGTCTGAATCCAGCAGTACTGCATGCTCATTTTGTGTGTGTTAAAGAGATGAAGTGTGTGTGTGTGTGTTTCAGCCATGACCCTGCTGCACCATGTGCTGAGTGTCAGCAGTGCTAACTCTGTGGACCAGAATATTGTAGAGAGCAACATACTGGGTTTCATTGTGGTGTAAGTCATCGCTACTCTCTGCATGTGTGTGTATGTGTCTTAATGCTGCAGACTGTTTAGATCAGAATGTAGAAGAGAACAGTATAATGGGCAATGTTCTGGGGTAAATTACAAGAACAGTCTTCATCCATGACGTGCCTGTTCTCTTCTTGCAGAAGGCTGAAAACAAGCCAAAATAGGTGAAACACACAAAGCAAAGTGCAAAATAATGGTTATCTGACACACAGTACTTTGTGAATTTTTGTCTCGTATGTCTTTTTCAGTTGTTAAAAGAAATGGACTCCCCAGATTATTGCTTAAGGTAAGATGGCAATGTGAAATAAAAGGAAGTGCAGAAGTGATGCTAGTCAAGTAAAAACAGAAGCAGGAGCATGTTGAAGTGAATGGATGGTTGGAACAAGTGAGCTGGCAAAGTTTTGGTGTGTCGACAATGTTTATTACAAGTGATATACACCTAGGGGCATGTTGAAAGCAAGGGGGAGTAAGAATCAGACACCTAAAGCAGCTACTCAAGGTCAAACCACATGACAGATTGATGAAGAAGATGGTGGATGTGCTCTGGTTGATCATGATTGATATGAATGTGTACAGAACGGCCGTGGACATGGAGAAGTCCATCCTGACGGTGTTGTCGCGCCAGCCCCAGACCCCTGCCCAAGACCATCCTACTGGTGATGGACATACAGTTCATGGACATCAAGTGAGACGTTGGCACAGCATCGGGCATGCAGCCTAACATGTAGATGCTCAGCAGGGATGCCATGGGATGTTGTGTAATGATATGGGACATCAGGAACATGAGTGCCAGCAGCACATCAGCATAAATCATTATGGGAATCAGCCTGCTTCATCATAATCCACTTTTATGAAGATGTTGCCTTCAAAATACTGTTCAGATCTTGAAATGTTGATGCAGAAAATTGTGCTGTTTATGAACATCAGATGTTTGATGTTCAAGGTTCAACTTTTGGAGTTGAAAATCCCAAGGAGGGCATTGTTTTTTTGAATGTGAATGATCTTTTAAAGCCAAACATCTTATCTGACACAAAGCCTCTGAGTGTGGAACAGGATATCGAACAATGTCAGCTGATGGACTGAAACCGTCCTCAACTTTACACTTTAAAGGATGTGATCATTTTGTGCGTGTGGTTTTCTTAATATTGGAGATGAAAGAGAGGGAGAAGAGAGAGTGGAACGGAATTGTCATCTATGTATGCATGTGTACATATTTTTAACTGAAGATTCATTTTTGCTGAAAATTTGAATTCTGTTAAGGGAGGAGAGGACAGCGTGTGAAAGAGCATTCTGAAATCTTCCAACTTTTGTATGTATGCATGTGTGTGTATCTTCCAGTATATGTGTGCATGCGTTGTGTGTGTGTGTGTGTGTGTGTGTGTGTGGGTGTGTGTGTGTGTCCGCATACGTATATGTGTGAGTGTGTGTGTGTGCATGCGTGCTTGTATGTATGTACATGAGTGTGTGTGTGTGTGTGTGTGTGTGTGTGTGTGCATGCATGTGTGTGCGTGTGCGCGTGCATGTATGTGTGTGCTTCCTCAAACTGACTTTTGAAACCATGCTACATGCATAAAATCTAAATGCAAACTTGAAGAATGCATTGGTAAAGTGGTTTGTGGAAAATTGTTGTTTCTGACAGTGAATAAACAATTTGAAAATTATTATTCTGTTCGTTATAGTACAGGTTAGAAGAATGTTAACCCGCTGACTGCGGTGGGCCACGATCGTGGTTTTACCGCCCGACTGCGTTGGGCCATGATCGTGGCTCAGACGGGAACCGTTATACCACCACTGCTGCTAAACATCCGGGTTGATCAGTTCACGTGACTTGCTAGTATCCATTGTGCACCGGCAAGCCTTGTCAGTCAGTTATCTCGAAGTTTTCGTCGGTTTTGACTGAAATAATGAGTAAATCAGCGACCGAGTCGAGCAGGAGATGCGTGGAAGTGGCACGAGTGAACAATCAGTTGCCGTAGGCTGTAGCAACGAAAGCGAAGCTGGTGAGTGGATGAACTTTGATTATTTTGTTTGTCGAGTGATGGAACACATGCTGCGTGCAGTCATTGGTTATTTTACATTTGTGGTCCACCACATGAAGGAAGGGGGGACGGAAGGGGGGCAGGGTACATGGTTACTTACAGGAGTGATAGGCTTTGGCCTGATCAAACTAGAAGATCGTTTCTGGGTGATTGTAGGTGTTTGAAAGCACTTCAGAGATCAGTAAAAGTGGTGATTGAAGAGAACAATTTATAACTTTTGTTTGTTTATTTTTTTAGTTTGGAAACAGTGTGGGCGTGTCACGAGTGGGCGTGCCCTCAATGAAAGCTATAGCCCTGCCCCCTCCTTATATGCTAGTGATTCAGATTTTATTCTTATTTATGATTTTATGCATGACTTCAATTTTCATAGAATGAATAAGTAATGCTGGTCATTTTTTTTTCTTTCTGAAAATCAGACTAATTAGTGGAAACTGAGTCAAGCTCTCTGTAACATCTCTTGCACCATTATGAAACAATGAAAAATGAACAGAAGACTTAGGATATATGTTTTCTTGTGTGATCCAGAATCTGGAAGCACTACTGCAGAGGAGAGAGATGCTGAGAGTGAAGGAGTTGAAGAAAGAGGAACTGTACTGCTGGCCATCCTACTCATGTGCGCTCTGGCTGGGAATGTTCTGGATGTGACGTGGGACTCTGCTCCAAGTGCTTTTCAACCTTCCACAGAAGACCAAGGCCCTAATTTTGTTCTGTGTCTTCCAAGGAGATATTCTTCTTGTTTTCTCCCAAGTTTCAAGTGTTTTGAGATTCAAGCAGGAAAACTGTGGTGTTTCAAACAATGTGGCTGACGTTTTGGATTACCTTTCACCAATGTTCTGGATTACACTGTGAAAGAATATCTTCAGCTGCCATCAGGGTACTGTCTTGTAATTATTTTTTTTCAGATTCCTCATTATCTCTAGTTTACAAAAAACTATAGTTTTACCTATCTAGCTTCAAGACAAGCCTGCACAAACCCCATTTCCTTATATAGTGAAATTCCATTGTCCGGATGCTGAATTATAGGTACATCATTTGAGGCACAATTCATTATACATAGCTCAAGTCAAGAGAATTATCATCTTTCCCATGTTTCCAGCACATATTTGTCTTCATTTATCTCAAGTCTGAAGTGTTTAGGTGGTACAGAAGAAAAACTGTGTCTCTTCTAACATTTGACTTACTTTTCAAATAACTTTTTCAGAAATTTTGCCTGCTTATATTTTGAGGTCAGTCTCCAAGTAGGTACAACCTACAGTATTTTCAGTTATTTCACTAGATTCTACAACATCTCTAGTTTCTAAAAATGTATAGGTTTGCATATCTAGTGCAAATAATATGTATGCAGAAGCCAAATTCTCAAGTGTGGTGTGTGACGAGTTTCCCGTCCTAGATTTTAACTACATTTCTTTAAAGCATAATAAATTGTTATACAGAGCACCGTAAGGGTTAACGTTCTTTGGCTGTATGCTGATCATACAGTGTGATTTAGTTTTCCTGCTCTGTCTTTTGATTGGGAATGCCATGTTCTCCACATTCATTTCGTTATAAAATGAAAGACAATCCTATCCATCAATATCTTTTACAATCATATAAATTTAAATACTGAGGAAACTGAGCAGAGTTCTTGCACCTTATCTGTTTTAAAGATGTAACATTTTTTAATAACATGTTGATACCCTATGAAAGTTTTGATACCCCCTCCCCCCTTGTCAGCCTGCTATGGACTAATTGCATCATCATCATATTGCAAAACATAATTCATTTACCCATTTAGGAATTTTCAAGGCTTCCCATTTTTACCCTGTGAGTGTCACTTTTTGGACAGCCAGTTCCTCACTCCCCCTTCCCCGCCCTTCACCCTTTCACCTTTTTTGTTTTTGCCAGAAATTTCACCGTGATGAAAATTATCTCCAAAATCCTGAAAATGATACAAAGATTACTGTGTAAACATTTTAATGATTTATTTCTTTTTGCAAGTTTAGGACTTTGTACTCCACTAAGATTCATGAGAACACCTTATTCTTTCAAACTCACTGTGCAATATGAAAGCAGATCAGAGCAAGCTCATATAGATCTTCAAGACTGTAAAGTACGCTAGTCTGGCCACCATCTTGAGGGAATCGGGCTCCCAAGCCAAACTCCTGAACACAGAGGTTGAAGCAAAGGGGTTTATAGGCGCATCATTATGATTGCGTGAAACGGCTTGGGATTTCTAGTAAGAAGAAGACTAGAACTCTAAGAGCAATGGCAGTGACAACTGAAAAGAACTCCAGGTGGATCTGGCCAAGGAGGAAGAAAAGTGAACTCCATAACGCTTAGAGTTTCTCAGCTTAGAACAGGTGTCCCATAGCAATGTTGGTAAGACAACCATCTGAAAAGGCAATGCCGTGAGACGCCCTCCCTGAAGTCACTGGCTTGAATCCTGGCAGGGCCGGGAAAAAAGTATCCGGCAGCAGAGGAGCATGTGTAAGTCGTCATCTAAATGCGGCCCAGCCTGCTAAGCATGTAAGGAGTTCAGGGTCAAATACTTGCCTGGAGGAGGTTTGTTCTGTGAAGACCTAAAGTCAAGCTGTTGCTAGTTTCTTCCTACTTTTAAGGAATGAGATGAAATGTTACCATCTCCAGCCAAAATGGTTCTACACTTCGCAAGAACTTTTTTATGTACTGCCCAATTGTTTTTGTATGAATCCTGTCTATCAACTCAAACTGAGAAGGTGTAAAATGCATTCATTCAAAAACCAGCCATCTCTTTAAAATCCTTTTATTCTGGAATAAGAATACTTTTTTTTTTCTCAAGATTTTAGCTGCTATTTTGACGTTAAAAAGAATGGCTATTGTTAATGCAGTTGTCCAAGATGATGCGGAAAAAAGAAAGTGCATTTATTAGCTCATGTCTTCATGATGACCAGGAGCATGTTGTGGTGGAGGAAGATAATTATGCCTGCCTTTGTGGGGTGGTCAAGAATCCCTAATCTGAGCTACCAGAAACAATCATGTATCACTGCACACAGTAATTTCATGCATGAAAGATACATGTATATGTATATATGGGTGCACAAAGACACTTAGATTTTGCACAAGAATATACATCATTTAAGTGCACATACACAGACTCATAGCCTGCAAAAATGCTCTCACAGTGACAAATATGATGACGCAGTTGTTACAAGAATAAAAATTGATCAAATAGTTAACCCCCTTCTCTTTAAAATAAAAAGTAGAACAAAGAACAGTTCGCATACATATAGCCATACTGCAACAAGGATTAAGGAAAGAAAAGAAAATACAGAAGAATATAGATCAGATATACGCCAGGCATATGCTCTCACACACGCTGAGAGGCACACACGAACACAATCATATACACTCCACATGTCACACTCCACCACTCATCTCGCCTAGTCTCCTCTCTTTCTCTCCATCAATCCCCAACTCGATACATCCTGTTCATCTTAGTCTTGGATACACACAAAACCCCACCCAAGAAAAAAGAGATAACAGGAACAACATCACCTTTCAGTTTCACAATGACATTCACCTGCGTCCTGCTCATGGGCGGACTGGTTGTTCACCACCCTTCACATTTGATGACGTCAAATGATCAAGTTTTAAGTACTCCAGAGCGAGAACTCACGTCGGCTCCACGGCTAAACAATTATTGTCGTCAGTAGGCGGCATACTATGTGCTGTCTTGCGTATGTTGGATTAGAACAGGCACCACTGAACAAAACCGAAGTGACTCAGCAGTAGTGCGGGGTCTCCTATGATGGGTCGCCTCATGACGACTTGATATTATGCTGCCTGTGGATAGTCAGTGTCGGGGCTGTGGCGGGACTGGCCAGGCTAACTGTGGTGGATGAGGGGTCGGAATGAGCAGCATGGTTTCAGTGCTTGTGAGGTGGCACAGAAGATGGGACAACACACACACACACACAACACACAACACACACACACACACACACACACACACAGGAGGAGAAGAAGAAGAAGAAGAATATGAAGAAGAAAAAAGAAAAGGGAAGACTGGCTATCGATGAAAATCACATCTTGCCAAACAAGCAAAGTATAAGCAGCGAATTAAACAGCCTCGCTTACTTTCACAACAACATTTATTCATTTAAACAATACCAGAAACTGATAAAACTTGTGTTTGTGGTTAGATCAACAAAATTTCATCTCGCGAAATAAACGTGTGTATGTGTGTGTGTGTGTGTGTGGGGGGGGGGGGGGGGGGGGGGGGGGGGGGGAATCTGAAACGGATGCATCAAGTAACCATTTGGAACGTGGCCTCGCTTTGAAGTACATCTCTCCTTCATATGCCCGCTTTCTACAGACACCTTTTGCACGACTTTCCACCCGCCCCTTCCATCCCATACTGACCTTCCACACAACCTCCATTTTCATTTCACTTGTATTTTGCCCTCCTCATCCTATCCGCTGCTCGCTTCAATGGACAGTCCGTTTTGACTGGTACAGGGCGAACTACTTTATTGAACCCAATTGACCATAATGTTGACACAAGTTTCTCGACTTGCTGTCTCACCCTGTTAGGGTTTAGCTCCCTTTTCCATAAGACACGAATCACATGAGTCAAATAGGCAAATCGCCTCTCTTGTCTTGCTACGAAGCGATTCCTGAATGACCTGCTGGGCTACTTAACTTAGTGAGAATGCTTGACGTTGATCTTTGTCTGGTTAGGGAACAGGCTTCACAGAACTGTGTGTCTATTCTTCTGGGGCATGACTTTGTCAACACTCTCTGTTTGAGGCTGGAGATAATTCCTTTGTTATCTTCTGTCAGCAGATTGATATCTGGATAAAACGCTCTTTTCTGAATCTGGTGCTGTGTCTTCGGTGAACTTAGGTCCTTTTTCTTGTCTGCGGGCATGCGAAAAAGTACAGGTATTACCTTGTGCGGACTCCAGAAGTCAATATTTGAAAGATCAAAATGTCGGTAATGGTGTTTAATCTGTTTGATCGAACTGATATCAACATGTTTGATGTTACATGTTGCCTCGCCCACTTTCAAAGGAAGAATCATTTTTAGTCCAAGTGTTTACAACTGAGATTAGTTAAGAAAAACTGTCGACACACCTTGAAATCACGTCTTTAAATTGCGTTTCAACAGGAGAGTCTATGAACCAAATCATTTGTTTGATAAGCACACGTATTATGCATGTACATAGAAAATATGGCATAATAGGCCTTCACCTCTCTCTCTGTGTCTTTGTCTGTCTGTCTGTCTGTCTCTCTCTCTCTCTCTCTCTCTCTCTCTCTCTCTCTCTCTCTCTCTCTCTCTCTCTCTCTCTCTCTCTCTGTGTGTGTGTGTGTGTGTGTGTGTGTGTGACCCACACAGGAAATGCACAATACTCTCTCTCTCTCTCAATGTGTGTGTGTGTGTGTGTGTGTGTGTGTGTGTGTGGTGTGTTTGGGTGTGTGTGTGTGTGTGCGTGTGAGCACGTGTGCACGCACCTCCTTGAACCAAGCACACCCACACTGTGCACCAGTCATCGAAACGGACAGGTTTCGTTTTTCATTCACACGGCACATTAATCCTCTGTGGACTAGCTGGGGGATTAAAAAAAAAAAAAAAGGGGGGGGTGGGGGGGGGGGGGGGGGAGGGGGGAAGGGGGAGGAAAATGATCAAACTGCCTACACGACCTGCTGCTCATACAGCGGAACTGTTTCGCCACAGGCCTATCGATCACCCCGGGGAGCCCGTTTCGAAAGGTAAACGCCGTTCTTTACATGGGGCATCGATGTAGCTCTCACGACTCTCCCTCCCGGACGGTGAATGACGGTCCTATCAGGTACCTATGGCTAGCAAGTTGACACAGGCAGAATTCGGCAAATCAGTCTGACAAATATAGTAAGATATATGAACAAAAGAGACAGAGATAACAGCAACAACAGCAGCAGCAGCAGCAGCAGCAGCAGTAGCAGCAGTAGCAGCAGCAACAACAACAGGAACAACAACAGCAATAACAGCAATAGTTACTACAACAAAAGCAATAGCAACAATAGCAGCAGCAGCAGCAGCAGCAGCTAAACAAAGATGAAGTTTATCTCCCGAGACTCTAGTTCAAGCTTCCTTCTATTTCAAATTCCTCTTCATTTTCATTAAAACGGAGAAAGATGCTGTCTTTGAGAAATTGAGGTCGAACAGGAAATGCGGTTATTTTATGTTCAGCTTACCAGTCATCTTTCCCGTGTACCAATCAAAGTAAAGAGAATGGGTAGTAAATCTCTCTCTCTCTCTCTCTCTCTCTCTCTCTCTCTCTCTCTCTCTCTCTCTCTCTCTCTCCCATTTCCACTTAGCTCCGACCTCTTCTTGAAGCTATATAGTAGAAACTACGTAGTACTGTAATATGGGACGATAAAATCTGCACGGTGGCAACCATTCATCACCTATTCATCGTTTCCCGTGTCGGGCTTGTACCCAAACGTCGGAATCGTTTCAGGAAGATCGATCAATTACGTCATGTATTATATGGCACTTCGCTTGACTCAAAAGGCTGTAGTCAATGTTTTCACGATGCAATGCGTAATTGTTATCAAGAAAACAATGAGAATAGCTGTGTTTACAATATGAATATCAGGGTGACAAAATGATAAGTAAAAATGGTTCGAAAATTATAATGTTCTCGTGAATTTTCACTACCCTTTCAAAATCATCATAAAATGAATCAACAGGAAGAAAACAATTCTGAGACTTCAATAAACCTCGAGTAGTGGGAATAATTGTTTTTGGCAGATCTTTCCAGCTTTCAAGTCTTCGCGCCTTTGTAAAATTGTCTGCCATAGGCCTACAGTCCGCGCAACAATACCTAGGTGCATGCATGCACCTGACTCATAATTACCCCCCACCCCTCTTTTATATATATATATATATATATATATATATATATATATATATATATATATATATATATATATATATATATATATATATATATATATATATAAAACGCCCGTTGTCAAACATTTAGTGCAATATGAATACATGCTTTTATAAATCTTCCTTTTGATAACGAAGGATTTTTTTTCCACCACAATATTGTAATTAAAAACAGCCAGTTCAGTTTAACATAATCCGTACGGTGTCTTGTCCTGTACTTTATTTGT
>JADBJO010000909.1:0-5000 GCA_016801955.1 Conus betulinus | reverse complement strand
TCTGTTTCCATGGTCGTTCACCACAAGTTTTACGTCTTTCATCACTAAGACACAGACAGACGTACACAGTGCAAGGGCAAATCTTAAACGAAGCAAGCTTCATACCGTTCCGCTCCATCCACGCACACAATATCCAGTCACATAGACACATTCCTTACTCTACCCCCCCACAGATTTTCTCTAAAATCAATCTAAGAATCATGTTTCTAATGTCTTCTCAGTGTGGTGTGAAAGCTTCAACAAGGAATGGTAGCACTGGTGGACATGACGTCACGGCGCGTGGCGCCGCTGCTGCGCTCCCTGGCGAGCAACGCGGGAATCGCATACATTTCCATGGTTAGACGACTCTTACTACCGCCACTCGGGACGAAGCAGACGACAAGCTGTGGTGTGGTCAGTGGAACCAGTGTCTGTGCCCATGCTTCGTGGTGTGGTGGCGGACATCGTTATCCACGACCAGCTCAACAATGTCGCGCTTGTCTACGACGATACGTTCGGTTGAGTTGGTCCGGGCAGGATAAAGACAATAGACAGAGACACAGCAGACATAAAAAAAAAGACAGTTTCAAATGCAGACGAGAGAAATTAAACCAACCAACTAACCAACCAACCAACCTACCCAGCTGGGGATGCGTTAAAATAGTACAGGCTCATGATCGATTTCGTTGAACGCGTTGCGATGAGATTAATGGTTTCAGCTTTTTAATTTTTTTTTGTGTGTTCAAACTCGCATGTGTAAACAAACTTGGTGGTGTTAAACTAATGAATCAAACTTTGCAGAATGAATCATATATGTAATCATCCGGTTATGTAGGAGAGGAGGTTTGTGTGTGTGTGTGTGTGTGTGTGTGTGTGTGTGTGTGTGTGTGGTGCGTGCGTGCGCGTGCGTGTGCGTGCGTGGCGTGCGTGCGTGCGTGCGTGCGAGCAGTGCGTGCGTGTGTTTGAGTGGTATTGAAGAAATTACTGATCATCAGCATAATATCAGAAATGAGAATTTGTGATGTTGTCTGACTGCTGCTGCTGACTGCCACGTGCAAGTGTTCTGTTTATCCCTGGCGTGCGTCACTGAGAAAACTATAACAATGAGGTTGGTCTAAATTTAGTTGTGAAAATTGTCAGACAAACACTTGAAACTTGTTTTTCTATTTAAAACACACTTGTATTTTCTTCTTTTGAGATCATCCCTAAAAATGTGACATGCTTCATTTGCGGCTTCATGTTGATTATCCAACTGAAGTATCTGTTGTTGTAATTACATACATTGCCTGTTTTCATCCCCTTCGGCTTTGTGCGTTTTATTCGCTGTTGCTCTTATTTCAAAACGTGAGGGTCGAATAGACAAATTTCTCCTTTTTGTTTTAATATTTGTAATCTATATCGTTTAAGACAGAGCTCTAACTGAATTACCCCAGTGCGCGCGGTCAGTGACTTCGGTTAGCCGCAGTCTCAATGAATCGTTTAAAATTGAATGGAAAACGTTCAAAGTATAACCCAGTCATCAGTCAGGGAGTCAGCCAAAGGATATTCTGTTAGAAAACAAGTGAAACATTTTTCAAGTATATCATCATTATCATCATCATCAGCAGCAGCAGAGCAGCAGCAGCAGTAGCAGCAGCAGCAGCAGCAGCAGCAGCAGCAGCAATAGCACCAGCACCAGCAGCCAGCACCAACACTAGCCACATAGTCATCATCATCATCGTCGTCGACGTCGTCATCCTTCTCCTCCCTCCTCCTCCTCCTCCTCCTCCTAATCATCATCATCCTCACCAGCACCACCACGCTATTAAAATCATCATCATCATCATCATCATCATCATCATCATCATCATCATCATCACCGCACCACCACCAACACCATCACCAATCAAATCTGCTGACTGTGTCTCATTATCAGCTTTTCCAACTTTCACGTGGTCCAGTTCACATTTTCAGTCGTGTTTTCAGACATCCAGAACACACCCGAGACGTGTTCTGACCAACGTGCCGGCTCAGCACCTGTACGTCAAAATCAACGACTCTGAGGCGGAGACCCAGAAACAGGTGAAAATGCTCAAAGACATCTCCATCAAGAGTATCTTCATCATCGCCAACAACGAGAGAATGCGCGGATGTTTTCTTGGCGTGGTACTGTGAGAACACAGATTCTATTCTTGCTTTGATTTGTGTACTGTTTCAGATGTTGATGTTGTTGCTGTCAGTGGCGAGGCCGCCGGTTATTATGATCATCGTCGTCGTCATCATCAATGTTATCATCATCATCATCATCATCATCATCATCATCATCATCATCATCATCATCATCATCATCATCATCATCATTATGATCCATCATCACCATCGTCCATCATCATCATTATCATCGTCGTCGTCGTCATCACATCATCATCATCATTCATCATCATCATGATCATCATCTCATCCATCATCATCATCCATCATCCATCGCCATCATCATATGGATCATCATCTATCATCATCACATCATCCATCCCATCATCATCGTCAATCATCATCGCCACCATCATCATCATCATCTTAATGATTCATCTTACCCATCCTCATTTTTTTGTCTCCTGGGGGGGGGGTTAATGTCTTCTTCTCAATCCCCACTGTCTTCTCTTCTTCCTTTGCACAATGTCATTCAATGTCATTGTAATGATAATTTAGAGGTTGTGTCTTGCTGTTGTTTTTTTCTTTTTTCTCTTCCATTTGACCCCTCGCTAATGGCGACGGTGATGGCGATTTAAAATTGCGTGATTTGCGCCGGGACAGGCATTTTGTCCTACTGTTGTTGGTGCGTGTGTGTGTTGTGTGTGTGTGTGTGTGTGTGTGTGTGTGTGTGTGTGCACGCGCGCGCGCATGTGGATGTACTATTGAAAAAATGCAACATTTCTGGGGAAAATGGCTCAAGTTTTTGTTTTTTCTACCATTTGTATCTCAAGAACGATCACTTTGGGAATATGTATTCATGAATTTTACATACCACGCGGAATTGTGTATGTTAACACACAAAGAATTCTTTTATCTTTATACAATAGACACAAAGAATTTATGCATATAAATTTATCTCTTATAATAGACACAAACAATTTCTATCTTCATACAACAAACACAAGGAAATACTTACGCTGTTTGTGTATTTGTTTTTACGGGTGGAAATTATGAAATTCAAGTGAAAAGTGTGTGCGCATGTGTCATGCGAATGGGAAAAGTTTGTGTGAATGGAGTGTTCAAAAGAAAAGAGTGTTAAGAGATTTTGTAATTTTTGCGATTGTGCGATTGGAACCTACGGGTTTGATGCTTTTTTGGTATTCATGGAGTGCAACCACCAGTGATGTGGAAGAGTGGGACGCTGAGTGGATCGTGAAAGTGTGTTCACCAATGTGAGGAAGGGTGGAAAATTATTTTTACTTCAGAGGAGCTCTGGACACGGACATAGGATGATGTCCCAATCGTAACCCTCGTGGGTTTTAATATAGTTAGGACTAGGATTGTCCTGTGCAACCTGGGTTGGGTGTGCTACATGGTTGGACTGGTTTGTCCGATGCAGCCCTGGTTTGGGTGTGCTTAACCCTTGGTGGGTGTAAGATGCCTGGCGTGGCAAAGTTTCACTCAAGTATAGAGTGTAGATGTAGACTGGAAGTCTACTAGGGTAGGCTTGTCGCTTATTCCCTAGAGGGGTTTCGTTACAGAATCCCTCAGCGTCCAGTGTGTTCCCGACTAAGGTGTACCAGTCTAGTGAGGATCCAGACTGTGGTGGTCCAGAGTGGTACAGCCAAGTGCACGAAAGCTCCTCGACAAGTCAAGAAGATGACTTGTCTTTACTGCAATTATTTAAATATAATGAACTGACTAGTAGTGTAATATGTGTGTGTGTGTGTGTGTTTGATTCTTGATAAAACTTTGAATATGTATTATTGTTTATATGTGTGGAAATATCTTGTGAGGAGAAGAAATAAGTTGTGGAAAACGTACTGAAGTGCCCTTTGGGTGAATGGACGATGATTTTGCGTGCTGTACGAAGAATAAGCCTACTGTGTTTGTTGTGACCCCAGTGCAGGTGGATGTGCACAAACAGTGGGTGTGTGACAAGCAATGCACAAGTGCGTGCGTTCGTTGATGTGTGCGTGAGTGTGCGTCTGTGAGTAAGTGGGTGTGTGTGTGTGTGTGTGGTGTGTGTAGGTGTGTGGTGGCGTGTGTGTACTCTTAAAAAATGGTACAATTTTGAAAAAAATAGGGAAAGTTTCTATGTTTTTTTCTTATTATTGTATGTAAGAATGATCAACTCTTGGGACTATCTATTTACGAATTGGACATAAACACGGACATGGTTTATGTCAACCACACCAAAGAATTTTATCTTTATCGATGATCGAATAGACACAAAGAATCTACTGTTATAATTTTTCTCTATATCGATAGAACCCAATGAAGTTTTATCTTATACATATACTCTAGGAATAGTTATGGTGTTGCTGTTTTTTTTCGAGAGGGGTTGATGAAGAGAAAACATGCAATTGATTGTGTGGCCCTGTCTGTCGTGGCAGTAGTGCGTACTTGCAGACTTGCCACGCTGCAGTGTGTCCTGTTGAAAATCAGCTGTGTGAAAGTGTGGATGAACAAACCTGTGGTCGTGCGCCATGTGTAGCTAGTGCGAGTGGGGAATGCCAGTGATAAGCTGCTGCACGCGAATCGTACTGTTCTGCCTATGTCTTGTGTTATGGGTGGGGTGTTGGTTTTGTGATCATAGATGGCCGGTGCAAGATGTGCTGTAGGATGTGTAGTCTTTCGTGTGTAGTTGCACGCCTTTGCTTTTTTTTTTTTTTTTTTTTTTGCAGTGAGTGAGAATGCGATGTAGATACTCGCTGCTGTTCATGGGGAGTAGAGCTGGACAGTCCCGTCTATAGCACGGCGCAAGGTAGTGTTAGATGCCTCGACTAGTGTTCGCCAAGGCAAAGGATGGGTTGCGGAGTTCCTGTTTGCATATCGTGCAGCATGCT
>JADBJO010000908.1:525000-532637 GCA_016801955.1 Conus betulinus | reverse complement strand
ATAGACTGGCACCTGCTGGATGGTGGTGACGATGGGGTCAGGGAAGTACAGATGGAGACTGGTCAGCCCATAGGGCAACGAACCGTTCAGTCTGTAACACACATACATTGAGTGGTCAGTCTGTAACACACATACATTGAGTGGTCAGTCTGTAACACACATACACTGAGTGGTCAGTCTGTAACACACATACATTGAGTGGTCAGTCTGTAACACATACATTGAGTGGTCAGTCTGTAACACACATACATTGACTGGTCAGTCTGTAACACACATACATTGAGTGGTCAGTCTGTAACACAATACATACATTGAGTGGTCAGTCTGTAACACACATACATTGAGTGGTCAGCCCATAGGGCAACGAGTCATTCAGTCTGCAACACACATACATTGACTGGTCAGCCCATAGGGCAACGAGTCATTCAGTCTGCAACACACATACATTGACTGGTCAGCCCATAGGGCAACGAGTCATTCAGTCTGCAACACACATACATTGACTGGTCAGCCCATAGGGCAACGAGTCATTCAGTCTGCAACACACATACATTGACTGGTCAGCCCATAGGGCAACGAGTCATTCAGTCTGCAACACACATACATTGAGTGGTCAGCCCATAGGGCAACGAGTCATTCAGTCTGCAACACACATACATTGAGTGGCCAGCCCATAGGGCAACGAGTCATTCAGTCTGTAACACACATACATTGAGTGGTGACTTCAACAGAGTATAGGCTCATTCAGTCAATGACACGCATACACTGACTGACCACTTCTGTATGGCATAGTCTTAGTCAGTCTGAAATACACACACACACTGACTGGTCACTTCATAGGGTACAGTCTCACGCAGTCTGTATGGTACAGTCTCATTAACTCTGTAACACACATACATTGATAGGTCACCTGTATAGGATATAGTCTCAGTCGTTATGTAACACACATACACTGACTGGACACTCCTACAAGGTATAGTCTCATTCAGTCTGTAACATACATACACTGATTGGTCACTTCCATAAAGTGTAGTTTCATTCAGTCTGTAACACACTTACACTGATGCATCACTTCTGAAGGACAGAGTCTCATTCCGTCTGACACTCACATGCATGGACTGGTCGTCCCATTGGCATAGTGTTGTTCACTCCGTAAGACATACATTGACCAGTCACCACCTCTGAGGCATAGTGCCCCTCAGTCTGTAACACACACATCGACTAGTCACCCCAAAGGCATAGTGCCCCTTAGTCTGTAACACATACATTGACTAGTCACGCTCAGGGGCATAGTGCCCCTCAGTCTGTAACACATACATTGACTAGTCACCCCAAAAGGCATAGCGCCCTTTAGTCTGTAACACATACATTGGCCAGTCGCCCCAAAGGGTATAGTGCCCCTCAGTCTGTAACACATACATTGACTAGTCACCCCCCAAAGGGCATAGTGCCCCTCAGTCTGTAACACACACATTGACTAGTCGCCCCCAAAGGGCATAGTGCCCCTCAGTCTGTACCACTCCTCCCCCTCTCAAGAAAAGAAAAATCAAACCCACTTAGGTGTATTCAAGTAACATAAAAGTGATGAAACAGGTATACTGTATTTGTACACTTACGTAACGCTTTTCAAAAAATGATGAAAAAGAAATACTGTATTTGTGCTTCGCTTCCCTGCAACCTAAGTGTTTCATAGCACTGGAGTGGAAACTGACCGACGAATTCCTTCTGTAGATGTGACAAAATAAAATGTGACTTGCATGCATCAGAAGACGACGATTTTCTCCGAACTTTGTACCAGACGTCGTTGTATACGAGATGAAGAAACTTTAGACTCTGCACATATGCCAATTAAAAAAACAAAATCTCACAGTGCACAAAATCCGATGGTAAACTTTCACTAAGTGTTTCCAGTTAGAACAGTTTGATGTTTGATGGCGAAACTAGAGTTGTAAGCATGATTTATATTTTAGGACTCTTAGTTATTAGATAAATTTCGGGCTTTGTGTATAAACGAATGAATACGTAAATCTATTTAGAGATTATGTATACACACACACACACACACACACACACACACACACACACACACACACACACACACACACACACACAGTGATTGAAACATTTAGTGTCAGATTAACATATTGTTGTACACACACACACACACACACACACACACACACACACACACACACACACACACTCACACACACAAGAAAACACACACACACACCGCTTCCTGTGAGTTGTTGCTTTTACTCTATCTATTCCTTTTTTTATTTTCTCCTTCTGTTCATCAAATTATCATCATCATCGTCGTTGTCATCGTCGTCGTCATCGTCGTCTTCGTCGCCTCGATCATCATCATCATCATCATCCTCATCCTCATCATCACCATTGTGCCCCATCACCATCCTCAACCTTCGATCAACATCCTCAGCGACAGCACGTTCAGGTGCACTCACTCAGAATCGAACATGGCGGTGGTCCTGAAACTGGCGTGGGAGACCCCGGAGGAGTACCTGTTCTGTCGGCAGGGCATGGGGCAGTTACACTGGGCCTTCAGACCGGCCCCTCCATCATCAGCTCTGGCTGCCAGACAGCGCGTGGAACACACGTCAATCACAATAGGGGCGTGTCACGGTAACCGCTTGACAGACAAGCACGTGCAACAAGAATAATATATCACGTCAATGTATGTGTTACAGACTGAGGAGCGCTATGCCTTTTTTTGGGTGACTAGTCAATGTATGTGTGGTTGGTAGGCGTGCACGTGTGTAATACACGTCAGCAGCAACAGACCACGTCACAGTGAGTGGGGTGGTAGACAGACACGTGCAAAACGCGTCAACAGTGATATGATATGTCGTAAGTATTTGGCTGACAAACAGAAAGTGTCGGTTGACAAAGAGGAAGTACAAATACATGTCAACAGTGATATGGCGGATCACAGCGATTGACTGTCAAGACAGGCACGCGCAATACACGTCAACAATGATATATAACACGTCACAGTGACTGGTTGGCAGTCAGGCACGCGCAGTACACGTCAACAATGATATACCATGTCACAATGACTGAGTTGGCAGACAGGCATGTGCAATACAAGTACACGTCAAGAACATAATTATAACATGTCACACTGATCGGCTGACAGCGAAATATGAGCAACGCACGTCAACAACGATACAACAGGTCACAATGACTGGTTGACAAAACACAAACATTCAATATATTTCAACAATGATGAGACATGTCACAGTGAGTGGTAAACAATCCAGAAACATTCAACATATTTCAACAATGATATAACATGTCACAGTGATTGGTAAACAAAGCAGCAACATTCAACATACGTCAACAATGATATAACATGTCACAGTGATTGGTAAACAAACAGCAACATTCAACATACGTCAACAATCATATAACATGTCACAGTGATTGGTAAACAATCCAGCAACATTCAACGTACGTCAACGATGATATAACATGTCACAGTGATTGGTAAACAATCCAGCAACATTCAACATACGTCAACAATGATATAACGTATCACTGTGACTGGTAAACAAACAGAAAAGTGCAATATACGTCAACAAGGATAGTGCATGTCACTGTGATTGACTTGACGCGCGCACGCGCGTGTGTACGTGTTTATGTGTGCTCATGTATCTGTGCGTGCACATGCGCGTATGCGTGACTGAGCACATGCGTGCGAGCAACGTGTGTGTGTGTGTGTGTGTGTGTGTGTGTGTGTGTGTGTGTGTGTGTGTGTGTGTGTGTGTATGGGGGGATGGGTGTGTGTGGGGGGGTGTGCGTGCGTGCGTGCGTACGTACAAGTGTGTGTGTGTGTGTGTGTGTGTGTGTGTGTGTGTGTGTGTTTAAAGTGTTGAGTGTTTTTGAGTAAATGTAACATCAATGCCATTCTTAAATTTTAGATTCTACAAACACAAACAAATAATCTCAACATTATCAACAACGATCAAAGAAAAATACCAACAGAACTAGAATGCAAAGTTTCTGAAAAAAACAGCTTAAGAAGATCAAGGTCATTAACTATTTTCTGTAATGTTATCGGATTTCGATGTTTGAGCGCAGTGCCTCATTTTTTTGATTTGAGCTTTGATGGCAGGACAGTGCAGAAGCAGATGATTCGTAGAAATTTGACTCCCACAAACACAAATAATATCTTTACAAATTTTTTGTTTTGAGAGCATTTAGACGAATTTTAAACATCAAAGACGTAATTGATCTGGATTTAATTTGACTTAAACTCTTAATTATCATATCCGAATGCAGTGTATCACAAACTTTTACACAATTATGTGAATATTGTATATCTGAGGTCTTCAACTTGTCAACAAAATTATCCTTGCTAACTTGTCAAAGTATTTATAATATTCATGTAGATCTAGCTTAACATTAAGTTTAATTGTCCCTGCAGCATTGCGTGCTGCACTCTTGGCAGCGTGATCTACCTGTTCATTAGAGAATTCCACAGTGAGATGGAATCCAATAAAAAGTAACACTGATATCTTTGCTTGCTAAGTGATGTATTAAGTGCTTGATTTCGTGTGTCATTTCAACCCGTGTCTTGGTATTTTGACCTTTGATAGCATATAATACTGATTTTGAATCCACACAAAATAATATTTTGCATGCATTTAAAGGTAACTCTTTAATATGATGTAACGCCATTAAAATGGCCATTAATTCAGCAGTGAAAATGGAATAATGCTTACCAATATTATAACGTTTTAATTTTTCAAGGAGGAAGGAATAAAAAAATGCTGATCCTGCACTGCCATTTTCTATTACAGACCCATCTGTGTAAATCTTGATATAGTCAGTATACTTGTTTTCAATGCTTATGTTTACTAAATTTTTCAAGACATTTGGAGATTGATTTTTTGTTTAAATTCGTATCGTCAATATCAAAAGCAGGTTTAATATGCTCCCAGGGTGCTACTGATGAAACAGGTGGCTTAGTTGCTTTCTTTGTGTTTTAATTCTTTAGAATTGATTATATCAGTGGCGTAGGAATTGATTGATTGTAAAGAGTGTATTGTTTTAGCTCTTTTAGCAAAATCTTTCGCGGAGTCTAATCTAATTTCTTCCTTACAAAATGTATCAAAAGCAAAAGACTTTACTATAAATTTAGCGCAAGAATTTTTCCTATTGTCGTCTAGAGGAAGAACACCCGCTTCTTTATAGGATCCTAGATTGGAAGCATGTATTGGAACCCCAAGTGCCAGTTTAACAGCTTTGCAGTCTATGCTTTGAAGTTTGGATAATAGGTGCTTGGGTGCATTAAAAAAAACTTCTTGGGCATATATTAAACGAGATCGAACAAGTGAGTTTGCAAGACATAAAAGTGCTTTAGTGTCTTGACCCCAACGTTGTTTACTAATAATTTTGAGAAAATTTAATGCTTTTCGTGCTTTATCAAGTATATATGATTTATATGTGATTCCAGGTAAGTTTTGATGACAGATAAACACCTAGAAACTTAACACTTTGCACAAACTTAAGGGCAATTCCATTAATGCTGAATATAGGCATTTTTTCTGGGTTATAACCTGAGTTAAAAAGGACCATGTTTGTGTTTTTTTTTTCTAAAGATAGTGACAAACCATTTTCGTTCATAAAACTAGTGATTTTATCTAATTCCTTTTGGTAAACTTTTTTTGTATAGTTTAATGCTCTAGTGTGTGTATTGCGTTTCATTGTTACCTTCATCCACATGCATATATCGTCAGCGTACTGGACTAAAACTGAGTCGTTTGACAATCTCTTTGGGAGATCGGCTATGAGTATATTAAATAAAACAGGAGAAATAACTGAAATAACTGAACCTTGAGGTAATCCCATCTGAAGTTCTCTGGGGTTCGAGTACGTTTTTCCTACTTACTTTGTATGAAACGAACGATGTGAATGTGAAAGGAAATTTGTAATGTAGTTATACATATTACCATTGATATTGTTTTCCTTAAGCTTTTGCAATAATTTGTAGTGCCATACTTGATCATAAGCTTTCTTAACGTCAAAAAAAGTTGCAGGATATTCTTCCGCCTCGCGAACTGCTGTTTGATTTTGTGTTGTTAGTTTCACTAGATGTGTCTGTAGTTGATCGGCCTTTCCGAAAGCTGCTTGATTAGGGGTATAATGCACTGTTTTTCGCGCAAAAATGGACTAATCTGTTTAATATTATTTTTTCTCCATAAGTTTGCAAACGTGTGATGTTAACGAGATGGGTCGATAGCTGTTTCTGTCTGCTTTAGGCTTTCCCTGCTTATGTATAGGAATAACAAATTGATCGCTTCCAAACAGAAGGCATTTCCCCTTTACCCCAACATCTTTGTATGAATATATGTAAAAATTCAATAACATTGTAAGGTAAGTGTTTTAACATTTCATAAGATATTCCATCTAATCCAACAGATGTTTTTGCTTTACTCAAATGTAAAATACTTTCTTTTACTTCCTCAAGTGTTATTTCAGAGTTTACATAGCTCTTCCTTGTGAATTCATTATCAGCATGATTTGATTTTGTTTTACTTTGCTCTTCACTTTGTCTATACTCTTTACTTTCAGTTGATAGACCTGCATTTCTACTATAACTGGCAAACATCTCTGCAAATGCTTCTGCTTTTTCATTATTAGTGGGTAGATCTGAGTTCTCTAATCTTATGGGACATTGTGGTAAATTAATTCCGTTCTTCATGGTTTTCATTTTTTCCCAGACTTTTTGCATATCTTTATGACTGTAGATTTCATTAATACAAAAAGAAGACCAGTATTGTCTCTTAGCCTGGGCGTTCACTCTGTTTGATTTATTTTTTGCCTTGTTTGCCTCTTGATGGTTTGGGGTAGAATTTTCTTGTATGTATATTTTAAATTTCTCCCATTTTTCGCTATTTGCCTTTTCACAGTCGTCATTTCATTCCACCAGATATTCCAGAGTGTTTGTGTGATTTCTTTGTTTTAAGCATGGGTATAGAGTCATTTGCAGCCTCTAGGACTGCATTGGTAAATGTAAAATAAAGATCGTTTATATTTTTTTCGTGCATATCCTCAACATAAAACGTGGACATACTTGCTGAAAATTTATCCCAATTAGCAAATTTATAATTGTACTTTGGAACTTTATCCTCAGTTAGATCTGTAATTCTTGTGCTTGTAATTTCAAAACTTGTTATAATCGGAATGTGATCACTATTTAAGCAATGAGCCAGTGTGTTCCACTCACAAATGGGAGCTAGATCAGGCGAAACCAGAGTTAAATCAATTGCCGTAGCTCTATGATTAGGATTATCAGGGATTCTTGTAACTCGACCATCGTTTAATAGATAAAATGATGAATCTACAACATTCTCTATCAAACGATTGCTTGTGATATGGTCACAGTTCTTCTCCCAAAAAGGGGCATGTGCATTAAAATCTCCTGTAATTAGCACTTTTTTGCCTTTATCTGCCTGAAGCATACGGATCCATTCAGTGTTGTTATCATCTGGACCTTTTGGTAAATACACTGATAAGATGGTTAGTAGAATCTTATCAAACTGCACTGTCACAGCACAAGAATGAATTGTGGAAATATCTGATGGAATAGGATTAGGGCACAGTGTGTAATT
>JADBJO010000908.1:515000-520000 GCA_016801955.1 Conus betulinus | reverse complement strand
AGCACCACCTGCACACACACACACACACACACACACACACACACACACACACACACACACATATTTGGAAATGTACATCGATCCATATCGTATGCTGTGTTACAGGGTACTGATATATCATACGTTTTATTACTGGTCACCGATGTATCATACGTTTTATTACTGGGCACCGATGTATCATACGTTTTATTACTGGGCACCGATGTATCATGCGTATTATTACAGGGCACGGATGTATCATACGTTTTATTACATGCACCGATGTATCATACGTTTTATTACTGGGCACCGATGTATCATACGTTTTATTACAGGCACCGATGTATCATACGTTTTATTACAGGGCACCGATGTATCATACATTTATTACAGGCACCGATGTATCATACGTTTTATTACAGGGCACCGATGTATCATACATTTTATTACAGGGCACTGATATAATACATCATGCATTTCAATACAGGATGCTGATATCATACATGATGTGCCTCATCACAGGCCGGTGATATACTATATCACGCGTTTCACTATAGAGCACTGATGTAGTGTATAATCAGGTTTATCAATAAAATGTGTAATGTACAACGGGACAACCGACCCACAGGCCTCAGGGCACTGACCTAATTCATAGTGAGTTGTCACAGCATGGACAGGGCACTGATATAATTCATAGTGAGCTGTCACAACATGGACAGGGCACTGATATAATTCAGAGTGAGCTGTCACAACATGGACAGGGCACTGACATAATTCATAGTGAGCTGTCACAACATGGACAGGGCACTGATATAATTCATAGTGAGCTGTCACAACATGGACAGGGCGCTGATCTAATTCAGAGTGAGCTGTCACAACCGGACAGGGCACTGATATAATTCATGGTGAGTTGTCACAGCATGGACAGGGCGCTGATATAATTCATAGTGAGTTGTCACAGCATGGACAGGGCGCTGATATAATTCATAGTGAGTTGTCACAGCATGGACAGGGCGCTGATATAATTCATAGTGAGCTGTCACAACATGGACAGGGCACTGATATAATTCAGAGTGAGCTGTAACAACATGGACAGGGCACTGACATAATTCATAGTGAGCTGTCACAACATGGACAGGGCACTGATATAATTCATAGTGAGCTGTCACAACATGGACAGGGCACTGATATAATTCATAGTGAGTTGTCACAGCATGGACAGGGCACTGATATAATTCATAGTGAGCTGTCACAACATGGACAGGGCACTGATATAATTCATAGTGAGTTGTAACAACATGGACAGGGCACTGATATAATTCATAGTGAGCTGTCACAGCATGGACAGGGCACTGATATAATTCAGAGTGAGTTGTCACAGCATGGACAGGGCACTGATATAATTCAGAGTGAGTTGTAACACATGGACAGGGCACTGATATAATTCAGAGTGAGCTGTAACAACATGGACAGGGCACTGATATAATTCAGAGTGAGTTGTCACAACATGGACAGGGCACTGATATATTTCATAGTGAGTTGTCTCAACATGGACAGGGCACTGATATAATTCAGAGTGAGCTGTAACAACATGGACAGGGCACTGACATAATTCAGAGTGAGTTGTCTCAACATGGACAGGGCACTGATATATTTCATAGTGAGTTGTCTCAACATGGACAGGGCACTGATATAATTCAGAGTGAGCTGTAACAACATGGACAGGGCACTGATATAATTCAGAGTGAGTTGTCACAACATGGACAGGGCACTTGTGTGACAAGTCATGTGATTTTCATTCCATGAAACCGGACAGTAATATCATACATAGTATGCTTTCAACAACTGAACACATGCCACCAATCATTCTCCTAATCCACATTACACTGATATTATACACAACGTGTTTTTAACAGCATGGAAGGGGGCACCGATCGAATGTATCATGCTCCTACCGACATGAATCGTGGTACTGAACTAGTACAAAATGTGTTTGAACAACACGCAACCAGATGTAATATATGATGCATTTTTACCAATATAACATCGTGCAGGGACGTCATAAATCACGTGTTTTCAACAGGCAACAACGTAAGTTGAATCAACTCCTATCTTGCGCTCAAGTGAATGAAGATAAGTGATTGCTCGTTCATTTTCGTTGTCCTGAGTGGTTTTTTTTTATCTTGCCTGAAGAAGACCTAGGAGGTCGAAACGCGTGGTGTTTTGTCTTGTGGTTCGTTTGTCTACGTTTTCTTGGCGGTTCGCTGTTAATTACTTTTAGAATGTGTTGAGATTTCCGCCTGCAGTCGCCTCACTTGGCAACTAGATGCAACAAGGCGTTGATATGATACAGTGTGTCGCACCCACATGATACAGGACACTGATGTATACCATGATGTGTCCCCAACATGGCATGCGACTGAGAACATTTAGCAACCTTCATGGTGTTGCGTTATGCCGGAGTCCTCTCTGCTTGGTTTGAAATACGCGCGGCCAGAACTTAACGGTGGAGTATGGCTAGACATTCATACGTCTGCCTTTGCTAATGACAGATTTTGAATGCGTCTGTTGCACACGGGCGTTAGCCCAACGCAAAGTACTCGAGAGCCCACGTATGCTCACGCGCGCGTGCGCGCGGGCACACACACACACACACACACACACACACACACACCACGCAATCACATTAGAGTGTTCGAACGTGAGCACTCATACACATTTAGAGAGGGAGGAGGGGGAAGGACGGACGGACGAATGGACGTACATACAGAGAGAGAGAGAGAGAGAGAGAGAGAGAGAGAGAGAGAGAGAGAGAGAGAGAGACAGACAGACAGACAGACAGACAGACAGACAGACAACGAAACAAACACACAGACAAGAGACAAAAAGAGACGAAGGCACAGCTAGCGCAGCGCCACCTGACCAACAACCTTGAAGCCCTCCGAACGGTACAGCCGGCCAGGGACATCCGCCGTGGCCGAGGACACGACCAAGCTCAGGCCCGGAAGGCGTTCCGCGCGGGGCTGCCCGCGCCGTGATGATGCTCGTGGAGGGCCGCATCCTGGGCGCTCTCCGTGACGTTGACCTTGGTGGTGGCCAGGGCGACGTGCTTGATCAGCTGGCGCGTGTCCACGGTGAAGCACATGCCCATGTCCGTCAGGCAGGGCATGAGGCCCACAGAGCAGTTTCTCCCAGTAGAAGTCACCCCAGGAGCACTGCAGACCCCCTCCCGTGATCATCTCGATGGTGTGCTGCAGGGACAGGGGGGCGGAACCGGTTTAAAAAATAAGCAAGATGCAAAGCGTATAAACGTCCTCCAAGTTAATCTTGAATACGCGTGAGATATTCTATAACGAGGAAAAACCGGTTTGGGCCGTTATAGCCGTTAGTAACGGCTGTTCTGGTAAACATCAGCCATCATCTGTAACCCATAATGAATACACTTTTCATAAATTTTCAGAAAGGTCGGGCAAGTACTTTCTGAGATTTTCCATAAAAGAAGAAAACCATTATGGGCCGTTACAGCCGTTAGTAAAGGATATAACGGTAAAATAAAACATCAGGCATCATCCGTGACACATACCTACAAATTTTCAGAAAGATTCGCCAAGTACTTTCTGGGATATTCCATAAAGAAGAAAAACCGTTATGGGCCGTTATGGCCGCTAGTAACGGCTATAACGGTAAACTAAAACATCTGCCATCATCCGTGACCCATAATGAACATACCTACACATTTTCAGAAAGATCGGCCCAGTAGTTTTGTCTGAGCGAGTGGAACACATTTTGACCACGGACGGACAGACAAACAGACAGACACACAGACACACAGGCAGCATTTCTTCGTTCCCATTGTAAAGTACT
Organism: Conus betulinus; assembly: GCA_016801955.1. NCBI lineage: Eukaryota > Metazoa > Mollusca > Gastropoda > Neogastropoda > Conidae > Conus > Conus betulinus. Next base: position 516,157 of record JADBJO010000908.1, on the reverse strand, counting down.
CCCTGTTCTATAAGAACAGGGAGTACAAAGAGAGAGAGAGAGAGAGAGAGAGAGAGAGAGAGAGAGAGAGAGAGAGAGAGAGAGAGAGAGAGAGTGAGAGAGAGAGAGAGGAAAACTTTGAGAGAGAGAGAGAGAGAGAGAGAGAGAGAGAGAGAGAGAGAGAGAGAGAGAGAGAGAGAGAAGCGAAAGAGAGAGGGGATGAAGCGAGAGAGAGAGAGAGAGGGGGAGGGAGGGAATGAGGGACGAAGTGAGAGAAAGAGAGAGGGGGAGCAAGAGAGAGAGAGAGAGAGAGAGAGAGAGAGAGAGAGAGAGAGAGAGAGAGAGAGAGAGCGAGAGAGAGAGACAAAGCAGGAAGCAGCCAGCCAGCCAGCCACAAGGACAGGGTCATAACTAACATTGATGAGCTCCTGCACCATCAGACGGTCTCGCTCAGCCTGGCTGGTGGTGGTGGAGTTGTTGTCGAAGTCAGTGCTGAAGCCGTGGTGCAGCTGCTCCAGCAGCTTCTTGCCCACGATGTGAAAGATGCTGGAGATGTTGCTCACGTAGCTCATGTGCAGCGGGCTGCTCTGGGCCAGGTGCTCGATCAGCAGTCTGTGGCATCACACACACACACACCCACACACACACACACACACACACACACACACACACACACACACACACACACACAAATGGAAACGCACACACACACACACACACACACACACACACACACACACACACACACACACCACACACACACACACACACGCAAGCACGTACGCGCACATGCACACACACAAGAACACATGCATACACACTAGCACCCACTCATTCACACATAGGAGAGAGAGAGAGAGAGAGAGAGAGAGAGAGAGAGAGAGAGAGAGAGAGAGAGAGAGAGAGAGAGAGAGAGAGACAGACAGACAGACAGACAGACAGACAGACAGACAGACAGACAGAGACCCAGACAGAGCGAGAGACAGAGACAGACAGACGGAGATTCAGATGGTTTACTGACGTAAGCATTTGCTCATATCACAATGAATTTGTTACATCATTCGCGTCGGACATTGCAGACTCTAACGTTAATTTGAAAGCAAACACAGACACACAATAAACACTTTCAAAAAGAATAATAACTACAACTCACACACACACACACACACACACACACA
>JADBJO010000908.1:500000-507500 GCA_016801955.1 Conus betulinus | reverse complement strand
GTAGCATCACATCACAACACCCTGTCCGCCAGACACAGTGTCATTACACATGTAGCATCACATCACAACACCCTGTCCGCCAGACAGAATGTCATTACACATGTAGCATCACATCACAAGAGCCTGTCCGCCAGACACAGTGTCATCACACATGTAGCATCACATCACAACACTCTCTCCGCCAGACAGAATATCATTACACACGTAGCATTACACCACAACACTCTGCCCGCCAGACAGAATATCATTACACATGTAGCATCACACCACAACAGTCTGCCCGTCAGACAGAATATCATTACACATGTAGCATCACACCACAACACTCTGTCCGCCAGACACAATGTCATTACACATGTAGCATCACACCACAACAGCCTGTCCGCCAGACAGAATATCATTACACATGTAGCATTACACCGCAACAGTCTGCCCGTCACACAGAATATCATTACACGTGTAGCATTACACCACAACAGTTTACCCACCAGACAGAATGTCATTACACATGTAGCATTACACAGCAACAGTCTGCCCGTCAGACAGAATGTCATTACACGTGTAGCATCACATCACACACTCTGTCTGCCCACCAGACAGAATATCATTGCACATATGTATTACTACACCAGAACATTCTGTTAACGACATGGAACGTGATGACATCTGTATTATTACACCAGAACATTCTGTCAATCACATGGAACGTCATGACATCTGTATTATTACACCAGAACATTCTGTCAACTACAGGGAACGTGACGATGTATCATTACACCAGAACATTCTGCCAATCACATGGAACGTCATTACATCTGTATTATCACACCAGAACATTATTAACTACATGGAACGTGACGATGTATCATTACACCAGAACAATCTGTCAGTCACATGGAACGTCAGGACACCTGTCATCGGGACATTCTGTTACCTACATAGAACGTGATGACACCTGTATTATTACCCCAGAACAGTCTGTCAACCGAAGGGATCTCACAACTCGTATAGTATTACATCAGAAGAGTTTGTCAACAAAATGGAACGTCATTACGCCTTTGACATTGCACTAGAACTGTCTGAGACTAAAGCGTGTGTTATTAAACCTCTGATGTTGCATCACAACAATCTTAACCAAAGAGAACGTCACTACACCTGTGATATTACACTGCTTTCTGTTCCGACAGGCTGCTACCCAGAGCTAAGCTTGCATTGACTTCGCCTGAGACTGGCACCACACAGTCGAGTTTCATTCACTTAATAGATGCGTCTCTGAGAGTGTCGCACAAATTTCCCGACCAACACTGCCGGTGTCTGTATCTCTCAAGGCTGGTTGACGCCGGGATACATTACGAAATCAAGCGTAGAGTACAGCCCTGGCATGCAGAGTCGCAAACCACAATGGAATTTCGCAGCATCATCTTCATCATCCTCATGTTCGTCATCGATCAGCACAAAAAGCGTTAAATTCTGTGGAAACTTTATGCTCTACTAACATGGTGACCTCAAATTTGATTTCCTCTCCAATCTATGCCATTGGTGGGATTCTATCGAGGTCACCGGTATCGGCAAATTTCATGTGGGCTGTCGCTGGACCGACGTGGTGGCGACCTCCGATAGGAGAGCTCATTCACGCTGCCTCCACGACTAAGCAGTTATTGTCGCCAGCCGGGGGCTTAGTAGGTGGCGTCTTTCGTATGGTGGGTCAGAACAGACACCACTGAACACTATCGAAGTGACTGGGCAGCGGTGCAGTGCCTTCTCTTGTGTGTGTTGCCTCATGACGACTTGACATTGACTGCTCCCTGTGGAGTGCCGGTGCCGGGGGCTGTGGCAGTGGACGGGGGAACGGAACGAGCGGAGCGGGTGTAATGCCACTGAGGTTTGCACGGAAAATTAGCCGAACACACACACAACACACACCACACCACACACACACACACACACACACCTCTCTCCTCTCTCTCTCTCTCTCTCTGTCTCTCTCTGTCTCTTTCTCTCTGTCTCTCTCTCTGTCCTGTCTCTGTCTGTCTCAATCAAGATACTTTCTACTGTGTGCGCGCGCACATGCAATGCGCGTGCGCGCGCGCACACACAACACACACAATAAAAACGCACGCCACGGACTCACACACACATATACGCACGCCCACACATTCACANACTTTTAATTTGTGGCGCGCGCAATGCATGCGCGCGTGCCGCGCGCACACACACAACACAATAAAACACGCAGCACGATCACAAACACAGATACGCACGACCACACATCACAACACACACAAACACGCGCTGCGCCGCAAACACACACACACCAACAGAGCCAGCGCCAGCGAGAGAGAGAGAGAGAGAGATGAGAGCAGGGTGAGCGAGGCGAGAGAGAGAGCGAGAGAAGGAGAGGAAGAGGACGAGGGCGGAGGAGAAACGCGAAAGACAAGGGAGGAGTGAGGAGAGAGGAGAGAGGACGAACGAGAGAGGAGGGAGGAGGAGGAGAGGGGAGGAGTGGGTGAGGGGGTGAGGGAGAGGAGAGGGCGGACAGGACAGAAACAGGAGCCGCATGGTGGAGTGGCGGGCATAGTACACCAGCAAGTCCCGCACTGCCGGCGTCTCCCCATCCTGACCGCTCGGCCACGCGGGACCCGAACTCTGAGACCTCAGCGCTGGTCTCTCGTTCTTGTACTCCGTCATGTTCAGCACGTCTTGGGAGCTGTGGCCGTACATCCTGATGACACTGCTGCAAAAGCAACGGCAAAGACAGAGAATCACTGCGCCGTCTCACGAAAGAACAAACCAAGAACATGTGTTCTGCCTGAAGACGACCAAATAGGTCGAAACGCGTTGTGTTTCGTTTTGTAATTTCGTTTCGTTTCGTTTCGCGGCGCCGTAATTCTGTCTTCCCGCTTTTTTTTTTTTTTTTTTTTCCCCGCCCACTTTCCGCCTGCAGTCACCTGACTGTGTAACCTGTGCTACATACAGCTGTGTAGCACGAGCACGTTGTGTGGTCAGTGCAGGCAGTGGACAGCCAGCCAGTCCAGACTGACCGAAGGTCTCACTGAACCAGTAGTTACCACACACCTAGTCATGACTACTCACAAACTACGTGGGACTTGGATGGAGATTTCGTTATGTTTTTTAATCTAGCCTGCATGACACTCCAATCGGTTAAAAAAAGGATCAGAGAGAGAGAGAGAGAGAGAGAGAGAGAGAGAGAGAGAGAGAGAGAGAGAGAGAGAGAGGAAGAGTAGAGAGAGAGAGGAGGAGGAGGAGGAAAAGAAGGGGGAGAAGACGGTGGGGGTAGGGATGGAAGAGGAGGAGAAGGGCTCAGAGAGAGAGAGAGAGAGAGAGAGAGAGAGAGAGAGAGAGAGAGAGAGAGAGAGAGAGAGATGGACAGACGGACAGACAGACAGGCATACAGGCAGAAAGGAAATTATTTCCAAATCATTTTGCTAAATGTTCTATTTGCTAATCTATTTGAAATTCGTTCGGTCTCCGTAACTTCCGCACCGGAACGCTCGTTTATTTCCATTCTGTTCAACGTCGGTGAGATCCAATATTAACCTGCCAATCAAACGATTCTCAGTCCGTCCGTCCGTCCGTCAGTCCGTCAGGCAGGCTGTCCGGGAGAGCAGACCATTCCGTTAGCTCCCCCGGTGAAATGCTTCATTTACGGCGGATGGGAAATCAATGAAAAGCGGTTGGCATCAAGCTGCTCTAATCGACCTGTCGGTCATATTCACAGACACGGTCGAGTCTTCCTGGCCACAGATCAATCCGACCCGTCCTCCTACTACTGCCTCTCTCTCTCTCTCTCTCTCTCTCTCCCTCTCTCTCTCTCTCTCCTCTCTCTCTCTCTCTCTCTCTGTCTCTCTTTCTGTCTGTCTCTGTGTTTCTGTCTTTGTCTGTCTGTCTGTCTGCCTTTCTCTGTGTCTCTGTGTCTCTCTCTCTCTCTCTCTCTCTCTCTCTCTCTCTCTCTCTCTCTCTCTCTCTCTCTCTCTCTCTCTCTCTCAGATTGCCAGTTTTCTGTTGAGTAGACCACAGTCTGTGCAGTTTCAATACATAGACTTTTATCGAAGCCCACCGTTTGCTTGTAGAGCGCAAGGCACAGCAGTGTCCTTTGTTCTCTTTGACATATACATCAATGCCTGCAACTAACTTGTACTTCTTATAGCACACAGACACATACATACATACATACAGACAGACAGACAGACAGACAGACACACACACACACACACACACACACACACACAGAGAGAGAGAGAGAGAGAGAGAGAGAGAGGAGAGAGAGAGAGAGAGAGAGAGAGACGTGGGTTAAACAAGAGAGCAGTGCATATATGGCTGGTTTTGATCCTTACATGAAAACAGACATGAAAGCGTTCACAGGTATAGAGCTACGCACAAAATGATGATTAATTTGTGAAAGCGTTCCAGTAGATAACTACGTAAAAAACAATGATTTTTTTTTTTTTATCAGACTTCATGTTTGCCTTTTTTTTTCTTTTCTTTTGTTGCTTAGACTTGATGTTTGTCATCGCCCCTTACTGAGTGATCCAGAGCATTAACCATAATATGAGCTGCACTGAGTCAGCTGTCAACCGACCGCAGCAGTTAGGAGGATGCCAGTCACAACCTGTCATACAAGCACAGCATACTGGTTTTAAAAGGTGACGTGCGGACTACATCCCATGGAGATCCAAAGGCCTCATAATCTCAGTTTATTTTTGTCTTATTTATGGTAAGGAATAAATCCATCATACTTCACACTCACAACCCACGCCCAGCGACCGGACACGACAAACTGTAGAGGTCAGAGTCCTCCTGCCACTCTATGAGTATAAAGACATGGCGAATTCAGCGCTGGGTGATGCTGCGTTTACACAGTGAAATTAACCCTTGAGCTTGCCCATACACAATTTCTTTTATTGACGTCAGTAGGTCGCCATAACAATGGAGAGCACTGCGTTTGTAAAAAAAAAAAAAAACAACAAAAAATCCAGTTTCCATTAAACCTAGTGGGATTCATACAGAATGCCGTGCGTGCAGCGGAGGAAGCTGCTGCTGGTAGCAGCTTGGCCGGCTGCACAGTCTGCTCTGCAGTCCAAATCACGGCGATCAAAGCGCTCGCGTGAAGCCGCGGTCAACGATGGTAAGTGAAATTCTGAGCACGATTTCTGCCGAAGCAAGATGGCGGCTATTTTCGCTGCGGTTCTGTTCCATGGCGGTTAATTCTCAATACCGGAGCCGACGTTCGTAACAAGCACCGAGCAAACAGTCTGCCGTTATCACTTGGACTCGAAGTCCATACTTGATTTGCAAGTGAACGTATTTTTTGCAGCTCCGAGCAAATAGTCTCACGTTATCACTTAGACTTCAAGTCCATACTTGATTTGAAAGTGACCGCATTTTGGAGAGAGAGAGAGAGAGAGAGAGAGAGAGAGAGAGAGCGAGAGAGAGAGAGAGAGAGAGAGAGACAGACAGACAGATAGAGACAGACAGAGAGAGAGAGACCAGAGAGGACAGAGAGAGAGAGAGAGAGAGAGAGAGAGAGAGAGAGAGACAAGGGAAGAAGAAACATGCATTCTTTCATGTGATTATGGCTCTTGCATTTTGGGCTTGAAAACAAGCTTATTTTTCGTTTCTTTAAGACAGGTCTTTGTTCTCTTACTTCCAGTTTCTGTTGCTTTTACTTAAAAGAAAATGAAATGCATTAACTTCTGTTGCCAGGCTGTCCACCTTCACCACACTGAACACCGCGTTAAGCTCATCGTCATCGTCGTTAAAGTGATTCGCAACAAGATTTCATGCTTCGCTGGCGTAGCCATTGTTCTTTTCACTGTCAAATAGCGAGGTGTGCCGCAGCCAATGGAAGATGCTTACAGCCATCGCTGCCAGCAGCTTTCACTGCTACACAATATACCGGAACTGCTCTCATCGTCCCTCGCCAGGAAGGTTCTTCACAAGTAGAAGTGATGAACCAGAGTCAAATCAATGAGATTCAGTGCACTCCAAGGAGCTATTCACAGGCAGGCGCGCAGTAATGAGTACAGCCCAAATCAATGAGATTCATTACAAATACCATTTGCTGGGACGTAGGGAACAGGTCAAGATCTTCCGCCTGAGGACTGGACACAATCGCCTGCTCCACCACATGCACACACAATTTGGCATTGGACAGAGTGGAGAGTGCCCTTGTGGTGAGGGGACCAATGACAACCGACCACATCCTTCAAGACTGTACGACGCATGCAGCATCCAGGAGGAAGTACTGGGCAACACCGACAGCAGTGGAAGCCAAGTTGTAAGGCATCCTGGAGGAGCTGCGGTGGATGGCAGTCTTCATTGAGGACACCTGGCTGCTCATCTAACGGGAAGCGAACGAGGAAGAAGAAGATTCATTGCAGCCCTGATCTCCTTTTCCTTCAGAGCCAAGGTTATTCTCAGTTCTCAGGCTCCAAGTAATGAGTAGAGACAAATCAATGAGATTCATTACAGCCCTGGTCTCCTCGCTCTCGGAGGCAAGGGTACTGACAGGCTCCAAGTAACGAATAGAACCAAAGCAAAGAAATTGATGGCAGTTCTAGCCTCAACGTTTCCTGGAGAAGTTACTTTACTGGTTCCAAGTATTGAGTACAGCCAATTTGATAAGATTTACTGCAGACGTGGTCTCCTCTTTTCCTGGAGCCAAAATCATTTACAGGCGAAAGTGATCAGAAGAACAACATCAGAACCAACATCAGAACCTCAAGGGGCGCGTTAGGACCATTGGAAGAATTGGTTCTGCTGAATTCGGTGGTAAACGAAACCTGTTGTACAGTATTGCTACGTTATATTCCCTCGCCGGAGCCGTTCTTTTGAGTCTCTGGAAGGAATGCGGGTACATTGAGGAGATGTCACTAACCCTGCCTACAATATAATCCACTGTGTTTCCCATGAAATCTCGGCAGGACAAACTATATGATTCTGTTTCCTCAAAAGGACAAATAATACAAAGATGTCTGAATGGGGATATCACACTTCACAGAGTTCTTGACTGCTGGATGATGACATCGCACCGTTAGCCTGGCAGAGGCGCCTGTCGTCCTAATCCTCACTCGGGGGGCTTAAGCACTGAACATAGTGCCACTATTTGTGTAGAAATCATGTTAACATGCTAGAGGTCATGTTCTGTCAAGCTGAAAAACGAAAAGTTGGGTAATTGATAATATCTTTGCAGCTTTAATATGAAATGCAGTCACGATAAGCTTAACTATGGAGAACTGTTTCAGCAGATCCTATGAGTGTTTTGGAAACGTCCTGTTTGTAAGTATGATTAATGCATCAGAAGTTCACTTACTGTATACATGATCAAGATAATAAGCATATTATTATCAACATTATGTGCATATTTTGACACAAAAATAACATGCATATTATGATTAAGATAATAATAACCATAATGTGCATATTTTCAGAGAAACAGCAATGGGAAATATGATAACAGAAGTTGGTTGAACCAATTGA
>JADBJO010000908.1:477500-495000 GCA_016801955.1 Conus betulinus | reverse complement strand
AACCAGGCCCGAGAGATACAGACACCTGCAGTGTTGGTCAGGAAATTTGAGCAACACTCTCAGAAACGCATCCATTAAGTGGATGAAACTCGACTGTGTGGTCCGTGTTTTATCTTGTGACTCGTTTGTCCACGTTCCTCTTGGCGGTCCGCTAACATCTGTTTAACATTTGTTTAGATTTCCGCCTGCAGTCGTCTCACTTTGCAACCAGTGAAGACAAGTCACCAGAATTAACGGTGGGGTAAGAGTTCGGATTTAGCATGTCGATTTGACGGGAAGTAGGTTCGAATACCGTCTGAAGATAACAGTTTGTGGACCTTCACAAGTGCCGAGGAGCTGTGACCGACACTATAATTATGAACGTAGTGCCTTCCATGTGGGTCTTGTTATCAGTCTTTCAGCGTCTTCCATCTTTTAGCTGATGAAACGGCTGCTGATTTATAAATGACAAAAACCAAAAATATCGTACGTTGTGACAATTCAGATATGATCCGATTCTTATCACAATGTGATGACTATTAGTGCAGTGTATGATGAAAATGATGAGATAAGTGTATGTTGATGTATGATGTATAAAGAAATTGATACGATGACTGTATGTTAGTGTATGATGAACATGATGTGATGACTGTATGTTGATGTATGGTGTAGTATGAAAATAGTGTAATAACATTATGTTGATATGTTATATTGTGTAATGAACATGACGTGATGACTGAATGTTGATGTATAGAGAATGATGAAAATGATACAATGACCGTTGATGTATAGTGCATGATAAACATGATGTTGAAGCATAGAGTGTGATAATAAAGATGTGATCACTGTATCTTAGTTCATAATGTATGATTAACATAATGTGATGACGGTAGGTTAATGGTCACTGTATAATGAAAACGATGTAATGTCTCTTGATATACATAATACAATGAACGCGAAGTGACGACTGTTAATGTTCACTGTAAACATAATGAACATGATGTAATGTCTCTTGATATACAAAATACGATGAACGTGAAGTGACGACTGTATGTTGATGTTCACTGTATAATGAACATAATGAACATGATGTAATGTCTCTTGATATACAAAATACGATGAACGTGCAGTAACGACTGTATGTTGATGTTCACTGTATAATGAACATGATGTGATGTCTCTTGATGTGCAGTGAAAACGTGTCCGATGACTGCATGACTGTATGTACAGTATGTGACGAACATAGTGTGATGAATGCACGTCGATGCACAGTATGGGACGAACTTGGTGTAATGAATGCAGGCATGCATGTTGATGTACAACGTGTGCTGAACACATCCTGGTGACTGTAAGTTGATGCACAGTAGTATGTGATGAATACGATGTAATGATTGTATGGCCATGTACACTGTATGATGAACATGATGTGATGAATGTTGACGCAGAGTGTATGATGGACACGTTTTGATAACTGCATATGATGTACAGTGTCTTACAAACGTGATCCGATGACTTTATGTTGAATTACAGCGTATGATGAGTATAAAGTGTTCATTTTATGTCTTTGTACAGTGTATGATGAACGTGAAGGAATGACAGGGAATTTGTTAGTGTGTACTTAATCCTCGACTTCAGTGATTTTAAAAAAAGTAATTCCCCCACCTCTTTTTTCTTTTGTTACTCTGTGTTTTTTTTTTCAACTCTTCCGTCGTCTGAGAACGAAGAAATGTTGTGTGTGTGTGTGTGTGTGTGTGTGTGTGTGTGTGTGGACAAAACTATTGGGCCGATCTTTCTGAAAATTTATAGGTATGTTCATTATGGGTCATGGATGATGCCCAAAGTTTTATTTATCCGTTATAGCCATTACTAACGGCTATAACGGCCCATAACGGTTTTCTTTCTTATGGAATATTTCAGAAAGTACATGGCCGATCTTTCTGAAAATTTGTAGGTATGTTCATTTTGGGTCACAGATGATGGCCGATGTTTACCAGAATAGCCGTTACTAGCGGCTACAACGGCCTCAAACGGTTTTTTCCTCTTTACGGAATATCTCACGCGTATTCAAGATAAAACTGGGAGTACGTTTACATTCTTTGCATCTTGTTTTGTTTTGTTTCTTTCTGTTTTTGCCTTTGTAACCATTCTCCCTTTCTGTTTTTCAGAAGTACCTTTTTTTCGTTTAGCTGCATCTGACGACAAACGACCACACAAACCAAGGGCCACAGTGACGCTTCTTAACTCGCCACATCAAACAGGCCAATTTCTTCAATGCACAACAGGCAAATCAAATGCATGAAGTAAATCTTTCTTGAATAATGGGGTGGTTAATGGGTTTGTTCCACATGGGGGAGTTGAAGTGTGTGCATGCGTGTGTGTGTGTGTGTGTGTGTGCGTGTGCGTGTGTGTGTGTGTGTGTGTGTGTGTGTGTGAAGTCAAGTCAAAATTATCTTTATGAGGGTTAAAGAATAAGCTTTAGAACTTTTGTTTTCATCCTGTACTCACAAAAAGAAAAAAAAAGTCAATTACAACAATGGAGAAAAAAGACACACAAAGCAATTCAAAGGTAGAAATAAAAGAAAACGTACACATGTAATGAAACCACGAAAGATCTAACAACTATCACAATAAATATTTTGATGAACAATATACAGCATATCAGACTAGGCACATCCAGACATATGAGAGAGAGAGAGAGAGAGAGAGAGAGAGAGAGAGAGAGGGGGGGGGGGAGGGGAAAGAGAGACAGACAGATAGACAAACAGACAGACAGACAGAGGAAAGAGAGAGAGAAAGGGGGGGGGGAGTATGTATGTGTGTGTGTGTGTGTGTGTGTGTGTGTGTGTGAGAGAGAGAGAGAGAGAGAGAGAGAGAGAGAGAGAGAGAGAGAGTTACATTGAGGGGAGGGAGCATGGAAAGGAGGAGAGGGGCACAACAGACATGTTATGCAGTCCTCTAATACGAGTACGTTCCCTTTAATGCAGGCTTGGAAACAAGCCCCATCTTTAAACCTTTGCTTGTCCACTTTCACTGTGATTTGCTTTCACTCTGACGCGTAAGTGATGTGCACTCTACGTTGTATCTTTACCTTGGTTTATTGACTTTCACTGTGATTGACTTTTACTGTGATGCATAAGTGATGTGCACTCAATGTGTATCTTTACCTTGGTTTATTGACTTTCGCCCTTATTTACTTTCACTCTAATGCATACGTGATGTGCACTGTACGTTGTTATTTAAGTGGTGGCATTCACCACATCTAACACCGCGTGGAAAGCACTTTTGCTATGTCCACAATTTCTGGTTTGTGGGTTATTGTTTTGATAGAATCATGCACAGTCACATCCACGTTCGTTTGTTTTGATAATATAATGAAGTTAGAATTGAACAACGAAAAAAAAATATGGTCCACTGACAGACGGCTTGAACAATCGCATGCTAGATTTTGGGGAAAATTCGGGTTTTCACGAATTCAGTCGAAGCTTGTATATCAAAGATGGCAGTGCTTTCCATACATCAAATTAACAGATTTTTTTAAAAATATAAACGCTCCCCTTCTCCTCGTTCCTTTTTTTCTTTCTTTCTTTTTCTTTTTTTTTTTTTTTTTTTAAAGGCTTATATCACCAAGTATGAACAGTGTCTAAATTAAAGAACACACTCACACCGCGTGGAAGACGTCGTCAGTAAGAGTGATCCCCCCCCCCCCCCCCCCCCCCCCAAGGTTGCCTGAGCCACGGGCGTCGCCATATTGTTTACGCTGTCGAACAGCTATGTGTACCACAGCTAGTAACATGCGCTGCGCGCCACCGCTGCCAGCAGTTGTGATTATGGCGCACACTCCCGCTTTGCGCTCAGTGAACACTGTTCAAAGCTTTCAGGAACTAGGCACTGGTTTCTCCATGAGCTGCACGTGTGACTCCCACGTTTCTTGCAATGTTAAACATAACACGAAATGGATATATAAGCTTACTGTCTGAGAGTTGTCCCTTTCATTGAGAGAGAGAGAGAGAGAGAGAGAGAGAGAGGGCACTGACTGACACCCTCCACGTACCTGTTGAACATGTTGAGGTCACAGATGGTGACGGCGGGGAAGTCGTTTGTCGATGACGTGGTGCACGCTGACGCTGGAGATGAGAGAGAGAGAGAGAGAGAGAGAGAGAGAGAGAGAGAGAGAGAGAGAGAGAGAGAGAGAGAATCTGCTGGCAAAATGACTCTAAACACATCATAGATCCAGTCATTATGTCTGACATAGACTCCAAAGACTATTTGTCAAAGCTACTCAGCGCCTACAAGCGAAGTGTCATTTGAGTATAATAATTTCTAGATATTGTCTACTCATGTTGCTGTCACGTGTGTACGCTTTAGATCTTTGAAGTGTAGAGTCTACACAGAGGGAAGAATGCAAGGAGTGTCATTTAATGAACGATAATATATCAAAGCAGAAGAGCGGAAAATTCGAAGACGTGTTCCAGAATGCTGCCTGCTTAATTTTCCTGATTTTTCTAAAAATCAACGTAAACATTAGTAATCTGCCCATACCTTTCACAAAAACCCCCAACAACATAAAAACAAAAAACAACAACACAACAACAACAACAACAAAACGCGCCTAATGGGGGTTTTTTAGAATTCCAGCGTGTTTAACTGCCGGGGCAATTCTGGTTAACGTCATCAACTTAAAAAAAAACAAAACAACAACCTTTTTTCAGAACAATTGCGAATTTCTTCAAAATGATGCCACGTTACTAGTGCTGCTAAGCTTGCTTTTTTCTTCTAAACAATGCCATGCGAAATTATGCCGTTTGGATGTGTCATGTATTTGTTTGTGTCTGGTTTGATTCAACAGTACTTACACGCTCTATATTCTGTGTTCCATCTACGGAGGCTTTGTTATATTTTGTGCTGTCTACACCACCAGAATGAATGGCAGTTACGCCCCTGCAGTCCGAATTGTCCGAAACTACCATGACTGACTGGCCGCACGCCAAAAATGTAAGTACCAAGGCCTTGCTTAAAGGACTCGAGTATTTATACGCTGGCGCAGTTGCATTGTTTCAGTATTTTTTTTTTCTATTGTGTCTGAAAGTTGATTCTCCCCCTTTACTTTCCTACGGCAATCAAGGCACAAGCCAGGTGGTTCTAAGCAGACAGATTAAAATCAAAGGAACGGGACTACTTGGGGGGATAGCACCTTGCGCAAAGATAGGGTCACGGGTGAGTACGAAGGCCTAAAATATCATGACGTCAGGTAAGAGGAAAGATCATGTATTTGAAGATTGTATATGATGTCATCGGTGGAAATTTTCCCAAACAAGTGAAATGATTGGTCAGGGGCTGTTCTTTTGACCAATTCATCAGTTTTTATATCAAATGCTGACTCAAAGTTATGCTAGGCCTCAAACGGATCATAATGATATAATAATTTGGTGCAAAATTCTAATTGTGGTGTGTGGCCACTCGCCCGGCGTCAAACAGACGCAGGCCGACAGCCGAACACCGGCAACCATTTCCACCAGAAGCAAAGAAGATAACATCATTCGAATCACGCAGCATGGCGTACTTCTGGATCTGGATCTGGATCTTTACGGTGAAGGGCCTTGCGGCATACGTTCAACGGGAGTGAGAGCGCGGGTACACTAGTCCTACGCTGATGAACGGCTGCGCGGAAGCAGCCTACTGTCTTCGCATGCACGGTACTCTCTTCCAGATAGTTCCAGTCAATTACAGTTTGGGGGAAAAAAATGATTTAAAATTGTCGCTATTACACTGAAAGGTTTTAAAACGCTTTGTATCATTGGTAGTAAAAGCTTCTAAAATATTTGAAGAAGAAACACCCGAAGGTGCTGGGGAAGACCCAGAGAAGCACTGTCTTCACCTGTCTTTAGAGCAGTCCTGTACCGCCCTTGGAGGCCTGCGCTGTGTTGACGATGGGTACAGGCACGCGCAGGGCACTCCATTACGATATCAAGGGACATAACTGCTCCAGAAGAGAGGTAAATCAGACCACAGGATGCAACTCATAACAGCCTTAAAGTAGCGTCCCCATGGGTGTACCAGCCCGTATTTCATGACTGCAGAGCCACCCGGCGAAAAACACCACCCCCTCCAGTTGTCGACACCACCCTCCAGCTGTCACAAAACACTTTGTATCATTGGTAGTAAATGCTTCTAAAATATTTGCACTGTAGAAGTCAGGAAATTTTTTGACGGCGACTCTGCGCCTAAAACGAAGCGAGGATAAGAAGTCACAAGATGGCAGTGCTGGCACCAGCCCCTCGACCACCTTGTAGAAAAACGCTAGACGACTGCCTTTCTTCGGTCCTGAAGAGATGGTAGGTTCAGGTTTTCCTGCATTCGTGTGATGCATCCTGGATCTCTCGCAGTGTAATTCCCTGCTATGAATCGAGCGGCTTGACGTTGTACTTTCTCGATCTTCTTTATGGACCGAAACATACAGAAATGAAACACAAAGACGAAATTCAAACATTCGTCTGCTGAATTCTTCCTCCTGCTTTCATTCCGGTTCATCTTCTACTACAAAAATGATTAATATTGTTTGAAAGACACATAAAAAGTCAAACAGGGAATCTTTTCTAAATACGTTCAGCCATTATAGTTTCCCCTGGTAACAAAAATGGCTGGGCCCTCTGGCAGGAAGAGCGGTTGGAAGTTTTACTCTCACTGGGCTCAGCTGTTGTGAGGCTTCCTAAGAGAAATACCACGGCTCGTCATCGACTTAATCTCTTCAGGGATTGCTTCCCTTGTGATGTCTTGAGTTCTTTTTTAGTTTTAATTAGTTCTTTTCATTTCATTTTATTTCATTTTATTTTGTTTTGTTTTTGAGTGTGTCATTGTTTAAAATGTATTTTCTATTTTTAACGAGCGTTTCTGTGTTGTTATTGTTGTTGCTGTTGATGTGTTTACACATTTTTTTTTTATTTTATTGAATTTGTTTTGTTCGTTTATTTTCTGATGTATTCATTGATGCATTTCTCTGTTATTCATTTATGAATTTACTAAAAAAGAAAAAAAAATTTGGACATGATTTTACTTTCTCTCTTTTCCCCCTTTCCTCCTTTTCTCCAAAATACACATACTCCCCCCCCCTTCCCCCCGTCTTCCCAGTCTTACCCTTCCGACCATCGCCCTCCCCCTCACCCCTTTCTCTTTCTGCTGTGGTGTGTGTGTGTGTGTGTGTGTGTGTGTGTGTGTGTGTGTGTGAGGGAGGAGGGAGAGACAGAAAGACAGGCATAGAGATTGTGTGTGTGTGTGCGCGCGCGCGCGCGCGCGCGTGTGTATGTATGTGTGTGTGTGTGTGTGTGTGTGTGTGTGTGTGTGTGTGTGTGTGTGTGTGTGTGTGAGAGAGAGAGAGAGAGAGAGAGAGAGAGAGAGAGAGAGAGAGAGAGAGAGAGAGAGAGAGAGACAGACAGACAGACAGACAGACCGACAGACAAACAGAGACAGATTGTGTGTGTGTGTGTGTGTGTGTGTGTGTGTGTGTGTGTGTGTGTGTGTGTATGATGAAAAGGGCCAACTTAACAGAGAAGAATATTGCTGGTTCTATCTGACGAAGGTGCTGCACAGCCACTAACGGTTGTCAGAGAAGGGCTAGACTGTACGATAAATATGTTTTGAGACTGGCTGATCTGGCAAAAACCATGTGTAGCTTTGAGTGTAATCAAGAAAAATATAAGGTTTGGGGTCTAAAACTGTAACCGTGGACCTGTATGTCGCCTGCTGGTGGCGAGTGAGTAGATTCTCTAGCACGGCGCACTTCCGGTTCCGACTTCCGGCTGGGACTTGCGTTCTTAAGCGAACTGTGCGTCGCTGCACCTCCCTGTGGAATTACCACAGGAACACGTGCTCTGCCGACCGAGTCGTCCAGTGCTGCATCAGCACCGGCAGGGGGCCGAGAGGACATCCTGTCTTCTTTTGGCTCTATCAGATAGACTGTTTGCATGGTGTTATAATTGAATGGAATGGTGTGTCGCCGGGAGAAAAGACTGATTAAACAGCTGCTGAACTTTGTGCTTGAACACGCAAACTGCCAGCCTAACTTCACTTCTTTTTTGTGTGTGAAAGAGAAAGTGAAATCTGTGGAGGAGCGCATCAGCTCCAGGGTTGGGAGGACTGTTTGACACCAGTGGTGATCATTCTTTTCTTGGCCACCAACGGTAAGGTTACCTTTGGTAACAGCTGAAGGTGTAAACGCTACTCCCTTGTTAACATCCCCATTATCATGACATTATTTTCCCCTTGGAATCTTGAGAGCCCGCGCGGGAGCTTTCTTAGCGAACTCTTTGGCCAGCTAGGTGAGCACATTTTGCAGACCCGTCCCCGAATGTTCCCAGTTGCCTTGCTTCCATCAGGAGAGCTCAGTTTGTGTAACTGCGGCCCTCTGTCGCGCTTGTGTGTATGTGTGTGTGTGTGTGTGCGTGCGTGCGTGCGTGCGTGCGTGCGTGCGTGGTGTGTGTGTGTGTGTGTGTGTGTGTGTGTGTGTGTTTGCGTGCATGTGTGCGTGCATGCATTCGTGTTTGTGTATGTGTGTGTGTGTGTGTGTGTGTGTGCGTGTGTGTGTGTGTGTGTGTGTGTGTGTGTGTGTGTGTGTGCGCGCGCGTGCGCGCGCGTGCGTGTGCATGTGTGCGTTCATGCGTGTGTGTGTGTGTGTGCATTCATGCGTGTGTGGTGTGTGCGTGCGTGCGTGTGTGTGTGTGCAAGCGCGCGCGCGCGTGTGTGTGTGTGTGTGTTTTAAACAACAGGTGAAGAGGGAAAAGAGCAGTGGCGGGTTGTTTTCCAGGAGTTCAATAATATGTTTGTTTGTTTATTTGTTTGGGTTTGACGAGTCTTTCCGGTTCGGCCTAATGTAAGCTTACTGGGGATGCGTCTCTAGGTTTTTTTTTTCATCCCCCCCCCCTCCCCCTTTTTTTTTTTTTTTTTTTTTAGCCCCAGCATGATTTCTGGTTTCTCTTGTTATTTTCATTTTTCTTTTTTTTCTGTTTTAGTCGTTTTTTTTTCCCGCCATCGTTAACGAAAGAAGTATATTTTACATAATGGCAAAAGCGCTCTCACTCGAATTATATACCTCCCTAAAGTATTTCTGCATTCAAGGTTGGACATTTTGTGATCACACAAGTTTTCTGAAAATGAAGATTTGCTTCTTCTCGTGATTTTAAGGGTAACAAAGTGAACAAACCCTGGCTCTGAGCGATGTTATAACATGTAGTCTCTCTCTCTCTCTCTCTCTCTCTCTCTCTCTCTCTCTCTCTCTCTCTCTCTCTCTCTCTCTCTCATTTTCTTTGTTTTAATTCTGTGTGAATTACCGGTTGCACATTTTCACATTCCGTATATTTATACTGGGATATGGCTAGGTTTGCTATCAGTATTATCTTACAATTTTTCGTCAACGGTTGATCTGCTACTTGGTAAAAATTAGTTGTGTACGTCTCCCAATGTTCATAACCACAGAATGCGTACTACATGTAGTTTACTTCTTGATACCAGAGGTATTCATTCGCTGGTTCTGTGTCCTTTTAACTCAGCAGAATATCAGTTCGGTGAATGTTGTGCTGTGAATAAACTTCCAGTGTGATCATCTAATGTACTGTCATAGGCTGCCATGAAATAGTCATTTACACAAACACTGAGCTCGTGTCACCGGAAATGACAAGTTCACATGTCATGTGTGTGTGTGTGTGTGTGTGTGTGTGTGTGTGTGTGTGTGTGTGTGTGTGTGTGTGTGTGTGTGTGTGCGTGCGTGCGCATGCGTGCGTGCGTGTATGCGTAGCGTGTACACGAATGCATGCGTGCGTGCATGCGTGTGTGTGTGTGTGTGTGTGTGTGTGTGTGTGTGTGTGTGTGTGTGTGTGAGAGTGTGCGTGCGCGTGCTCTTGTATGTGTGTGTGTGTGTGTGTGCGTGCATACACGCACGCGCGTGTGTGCATGCGTGCATCGTAGCGCGTGTGTGTATGTGTGTGTGTGTGTGTGTGTGTGTGTGTGTGTGTGTGTGTGTGTGTGTGCGCGCGCGCGCGTGAGCGCGCGCCCGCGCGCGCAATCAATAAACTTTCTTGTAATAGTCTCTTCTTGAGTGAGCCCAACCGACCTAAGCTACTGCCAATGCTGTTTGTGATGAATGCTTCCTGGATGTCGTTTCTCACTTTTTATTTTCCAATTTGCAGCGACTGCCGTAAGATTGCATTACATTCAGACTGAAAATGTCCGCTCCTCACCCCCCCCCACCCCCCACCCCCCCCCGACCCTCCCACTCTTCCTCTCCATTTCTTTTTTGATTCGTTCATAGCTCATAAATGGTCCACGTGACCATTGGTCATAGGTGTATGAAATTTATGCTGTAGGCAATTGGTGGAAAGAGAGGGGAAATCCTGTTAATGTTCTATCATAATTGTTCCAGAGAGTTCCAAAGGTTTCAGAATGATGTCCCGGTGTTCATTCATTAGTGTAGCTGCCTGTATCGCTTCCCCCCCCCCCCCCCCAAAAGATTGCATCTACTTTTTTTCTTTATTTGAATTTTCGATTCACATTTATGTTTAGTGTAGAATAGATATAATTAAAAGATGCGGATAGATGGTTAGCTGTTTTGAGCTGATATTACTTGGTTGTTTTATGACTTTTTTGCTCCCATTTAACAAGATATATTTTTGTCAGTCTTCTATGTTTATCGTTTTAAGTCTTAGTTCAGAAATATCTAGATTTAGAATTACATATCTATCTATCTACATGAAAAGCTATTTCATTTTTTACACTTTCTTTGCTATAAAAATGTTTACACTGTGGTGTCGATGTTAATAATCGTTTCTTTTTCCACATTAAAAAAAAAAAAAACCAACATTTTCTTAGATGAAAACGAGAACTAAAATAACACCACAGAAACAACATTACAAATCATTCCCACCAATAAAAAAATTTTCGATGCAAGAAAAGGAGAAATGTGTGTGTGTGTGTGTGTGTGTGTGTGTGTGTGTGTGTGTGTGTGTGAACTATGGCAATAATAATGTCTTTGCGGACATTACCTTTCGCTAGAATGATGGGTTCCGTTGTGTCGGAGAGAGACGTTTGTAACTGACCCCTATCCGAGCAGGGTTTATCGCAAAGCTGATTGAAAACATTACATTCTGTGCGCTGTGATACTTCACCGGGGCGGCGCTGCTTTCGACAAATGAAAATGAAAGTGAGACCCGCCCACCCCCACCCCCCACCCCTCTTCACCCCCCCCCCCCCGCCCCCCCTTCCCTAACCCCGCAGCCTTCCCGGATAATTTTGATAATTTTACGGCCCCCGGTGAGTTTAACAAACATTACTCAAGAAATGACGAGTCACACGAGGCGCTACTGAACTGAAGCATGCGAATAGCAGGGCTGGGTATTTTCTAGCGGGTTGCCTGAAGACTGTCTAATGTCAGTGGTTCCCTGTGGGGTGAAAGCACTGGCGCTGTGACGCTAGGGCCTGCATGTTGCTGTAGGTGGAGAAGTGAGGGTGATGGGCGTGGGAGTAATGATGCGGCGAAGGCATGGACAAATATGAGACCGAGCAAGAAAACATTCCTTAATGACCCGCTGAAACTGTAGGAAGCGGAGCCAGTGTTTGTCCGTAATGAAAATTCTTTCTGGCAGGAAAATCACATGCTGCCATCGATCCGACAACAAATTGCCATTGCCGTCTGAGAGTTTCCTTCTGCCAGTCATCAGAATGAACAGCATCTCCTAAGAGATTTCACAGGATGACCTTTGGAATGGTCGACACTGTGTAGAGCCGACCATGGACATTTTAGAATCACAGCGGATAATGGCCTACCATTACCATAATCATTCTCTTTGAGATGGAAGTCATGGTCATCTTCGAAATCGAAGGACGAACAACACATGTGCCTTTCTACAGAGATGTACCGAAAGAGGACAAACAAATCCCCAACCCGAAAACAGCATGAAGAAATGAAGAGCTGAAAACGTGGATTTTTTTCCCCCGGTCTCCACCCAGCAGCTGGGTCACACGGTGAGTAAAGTAGGATAACTCTTGTTGCCTTCCATGTGCCATGGTTCTTTGTGCACATTCGACACATTGTCCATCAGACCTCTTTTCTTTAGCTTGAGCTTTTCTTTCCCGGGAAAAAAAATGGACATGTAGGGTATAATCTACCAGCAATTTTTTGCATTTTCAAATAATACCAGGGCATCTTAACAAGTGTTCGAAATAACTCCGCCAAACAACATGGACAAACGAATCATAAGATGTCTTGTGATTCGTTTGTCCACGTTGTTTGGCGGAGTTATTTCAAACACGTTTTGAGATTTGTTTAGATTTCTGCATGCAACCGCCTCACCGTGCAATTATTAGTCTATGTTTGAAAGTAAGAGGAGAGGACTATTACCCTTATCTCTATGCATGCAGTTAATATGTACTGAAATGTTTTCATTAAAAAAAGTATCAAATTATCACAAAAAGGGCAACTTTGCTTAGTCTATAAATACTATAAATTCATTCCTTCTGTAAATCATGACGTTCTGAAAATCCATCCGAAAAGTCAGTAACCTAGCTTTGGGATTGTGTACGTATATAATGTGTGTGTGTGTGTGTGTGTGTGTGTGTGTGTGTGTGTGTGTGTGTGCCTGCGTGCGTGCGTGCGTGTGTGCGAGTGTGTGTGTTTATGTGTGTGCGTTAGTACAAGGACATTGTTCCAGATATTTTTTTTTCGTTTTCAATTTTTAGATGGACTTTCTCTAATTTAATTTGCAGAAGAATTGTTTTAGGACATTTTTATACAATTGCCTTGTTAATCACAAAGTATGTGAAACGTGTTCATGATGAAAGTTTTTATGCATTGTAGTTTCATTGCACATCAAATTCAGATGTTAAGGTTAAACACAAAACTATTTCCATGTCAACATTTGCATGGTTTAGAAACAAAGATACCAAAGCAGACCCAGAAAAGCAATCAGTATTGAATAATGATAAAGATAACGATGATGATGATGATGATGATGATAATGATAACGGTGAGTATGATGATGATGGTGAAGAAGAAGAAGAAGAAGAAAGAAGAAGAAGAAGAAGATGATGATGATAACGGTGATGACTATGATGATGATGATGATGAAAATGAAGATGATGATGATGATGATGATGATGATGATGTACTGTGGACAAAATATATGGAGATAGGCACACACACACACACACACACACACACACACACACACACACACACACACACACACACACTAACTTTACGCTGTATCCTACATATTTAGAAAAATGTGATGAGCAAGCAAAGGATGACAAGAAAACGGACAGAAGAAAAGGAGATAAAGGTGGGCTGCGCTGCGAAACGCCATTGCATTTCTAGATCCACTGTCTTGATTGTGGTGTCGACGTGGTATTGGACATGTTCAACCCTCTCTCTCTCTCTCTCTCTCTCTCTCTCTCTCTCTCTCTCTCTCTCTCTCTCCTCTCTCTCTCTCTGATCTCTCTGGGGGGATAGTTGTCTCCGTTATCCGTATCACCTGAGAAGTGTTGAGCGTCGACAGTAAACCAGTTCTATCGATCTGGGCTTCTCTCTCTCTCTCTCTCCCCCCCACCCCTTACACACACACCACCACCACCATTCTCTCTCTTCTCTCTCTCTCTCTCTCTCTCTCTCTCTCTCTCTCTCTCTCTCTCTCTCTCTCTCTCTCTCTCAGACCTGTTTGCGATCGAGTGAAAAGTGTTCCTTAACTCCATGGGGAATAGGGCCCAACACATTGGAGTGGGCGGGAAGACAGACTGGAAACAACGTAGATCTTCCGACCAATCCTTGTGTCGATCCACCTTCTGTCGTGCCCTGCGTGAGGCGACTGCTGAATCAACGGCACATCAACAGGTCTCAGATCTTACTGTCAGATTGGTCACCACGTTCAACCGGTGGAAGGTACCGCATTGACTGGGCGATCGATTAGTTCGCTCATTCGCTTGGATTCTCAATAATAGCTACAACAGCACAGACACTGTGGCAGACTCTCATCGCCTCCAGGCTTAATTAGTCCCTCCGTCTGTTAAGTCAGTTCGCATGTCCGGGGATTTCTTCAGTTAGCTGATTAACCGTATCTTTTTTTTTTTTTTTTTAACCGCTAATGTCGTGTCTAAGCCGTAATTCAGTCAGCTATTCATGTTTGCTCATCCAGTTAGTAGACAGCTGTGACATTGTCTGCTATGAAGATGACGATTTGTGGCCAGGTAAGCACAATTGTTGATAAGACTAACCGGTAATAGATGGATCAGTTTTTTTTAAGTCCAACTGACCGCATGAAATGTCAGTGCTGTCTATATCACTGGGCAAGTAAATGCGAGTAATTTATTTGACTTATAATCATTACTGTGAGCAGTATGTTTTTTTTTAAAATACAATTTACTACGGTTCCCAAGTGGACTTCAATGTGAATCTTTGGCCATTACCATGTCCTGAACCGTAGCCTGCAGTGTGGACGAATCGTCACAGTTTTATTAGTAAGTCGAACAAGTCAGATCAGACGTTGGCCTTTGCTACAGGTAGCCACATAACCCAGCGCCACCTATCACAGAAGAAGAAAATCCCACCTGGACAAGGATGGGCTTCGCCAGGTTCTGGCCAAGGCAGACCACGTGAAAGAGCAGCACACAGAGATCTACCGGATCGGTCACAACCTGAGTCAAACAATGACCACGTCATTTGTCGACCTCCACCGGGGTGGGCGTGAAAAGTGTGCTACGGGGACAACCACAACAGAGGATCCGTGAAATGTGTGCTACTGGGACAACCACAACAGAGGGTCCGTGGAATGTGTGCTACTGGGACAACCACAACAGAGGGTCCGTGGAGAGTGTCTACTGGGAAACCACAACAGTGGATCCGTGACTGGGACACTGGGACAACCACACAGAGGATCCGTGGAATGTGTGCTACTGGGACAACCACAACAGAGGATCCGTGAAATGTGTGCTACTGGGACAACAACAGAGGATCCGTGAAATGTGTGCTACTGGGACAACCACAACGGAGGATCCGTGGAAGAATCATCCTCATACAGGCCATCTGGAACGTAAGAGCACGCAGACAGATTGGAAAGCAGAAGGCAGCAACTCATGGAATAGACACACACGGAAAGAAAAGGAAAACTGTGAGTGTGTCGCCGTTGTCTCAGTACGATGATACAACATCCACACGCCTTTCCAGTTTATTCATTAGTTGTAGGGAACGCCTGCACAGGCGTTCCCTACAGGTATGGACATCCATTGCCCTTCCCTGATACGAGGCTCTGTCAGGGCGACCGCTTATGACCCCTCAACACTAAGAATACCTTCTTATGCGTTCTCAAAAGACTGTCTCGCTTGCACCTTGGGGTTCTTCGGGTGCAGGTTTTGGGACTTAAAACTGGATCCCATCAAAAAGAAAATAGTCGGCGTAGCAAAAGCTTTGGGAGAAAAGAAAGGTAGGTAGGAATACGGCAAAAGCTGAAAGACTTTCCGAGAAATATTTCAGGATTTGTACTTGGAACTGCTGCAGTGTCAGGAAGAAGATCGCAACAATTGAAAAACTACTAGCATGTGACTTTTGATGTTCTGTGTCTACAAGAAACTAGAAGTGCCGCCCACAGACCATTACAATTAGATGACTTCATAATCTTTCAAAAGCATGATGGGCGAGGACTAACTATGATAATGAAAAAAAACAGTTAAAAACAAACGCCCAGGATAGACTTGGAAAAATTGTGTAACAACACACGTGAACTAATGGGTGTTAGGCTGGAAAAGACCTGATGATAATCAGAAAAGCCTTGTACTCACCAATGCTTACATACATCCAGGTACCCACACATCAAAAAACGGATTGGGCTTTCTGGAAGAAATAGAACATGAATTTGGAGACTCTGTTATACAATGTGGAGGTCTTAATGCACGATCAAAATTGTGGGATCAGCATGGTGCCAATCCTCAAGAAACTGCGATGGAAGCGATGTTGGATGGAGTACTTCATGGTGCACTGACATCATCACCCCCAACACATACAGGGAGGCAGGGTGATACTGACAGTGTCACTGACTTTGGACTCATTGGACTAAAATTCATGGCAGGCATGAGTACGGAAGTACGTCATCATGGAAGCGACCATTTCCCTCTTGTATTCAGTTTACAGAAACTATCAAAAGTTACACAAACAAAACAAAAGGACAATTTTCAATATAACAACAATGAAGGGGATATCATAGGAACCTTAAGGAGTAGAAGATGTATAAGAAACAATACTACAACCAAACAAATCGTTCAACCCCTTTGGTGGAATATACACACGGAAACAGCCTGGAAAGAGAGACGCAAGGCTGTGAGAACCTGGCAGAGAGAAAGAAGAAAACCTTGCCCTGATCTAGCCATTAAAACAGACGTGAATGAGAAAACTGAACAATTCGAAAGAGTGGCTGAAGAAGCAAAAGAAACCAAGTGGCAACAATGTTGTCTGTCACTTTATTATGACACAACACCGACTCAGTTCTGACAATTTTATAGCGGTATGGAAGGAAAATACAAAACAAACGCAACTCCAGATATCTTAGACACTGATGGGATAACAAAACTCAAGACAAATTTGGAGAAAGGGACGGCATTACTTAAACGTTTAAAAAAAAAACAGAGTGATCAAAGAAATTTGGAGGAAAAGAAGAAATAGTTGACTAACTTAAACCAACACCTAGCTCATTGATGATGAAATTACAGCATCTGAACTGGATGACGCAATAGCAGATACACTGAGGATAGTGCTCCAGGTCCAGACAAAGTACAGTATGCAGATATCAAACAGCTCTCGGAAGAGGAGAGAGCCCCAACTCGTCAGTCTCTACCAGGAGGGTTTTGACAAAGGCTATGTCCCAGAAGTCTAGACACACAGCTACCTGAAAGCTTTACTACTAAAACAGGAAAAGATCATCATCGGCTGAATGGCTACCACATACTCACTATCCAAATATAGCAGGGAAGCTCATGGAACGAACCACACCAAGAATACTCGCAAGAGATCTTGAAACTCGACAGTTCCTCCCATCAAATCAGGGAGGCTACAGAACAGGTAAAAGTGCATGGCAAAATGCGGTCGCTTTGCCCCATGAAGTATACGAAGCATTCCAAAGACAGGAAGAAACACACTGGCTGTTGCAACAGATTTGAAGACTCAAACAACAAAGTCCAAGTCTCGCTTCTCATGGAACTACTCCTTGACTATGGAGTCAGCAAGACACTAACACGATGGATAGCAGCGGCAGTTCAGGTGAGAACTGTCATCCTACGATTTGGAAACTGGACGTATGAGCCTCATAAGCTTTCTATGGGATTACCTCAAGGTTCTCCTCTCTCTCCTGATTTACACAATGTTTGCACCAAAGGCCTTGCAGACCTCAACATACACGGAATTGCTCGAGTGTTGACACTAGCAGATGACGGTCTGATCTACAAAACATCAAAGAATGCTCAAGAAAGAACGAAAGCAGCTCAGCAACAGTTGAACAAC
>JADBJO010000908.1:462500-472500 GCA_016801955.1 Conus betulinus | reverse complement strand
TTTCTCTATTTGTTCGTTTCTCGATGATTTCATTTAGTGTAAAATTCGTAATTTTTATCCCCCCCCCCCACACACACCCATGTTTGTAAACTGGTTGTTCATTATTCTTAGATTCTGAAATTTACTGTTAACTGGCTATTTTACGACACCGGTATGCTTTCACTGAATTAATATATTTGTTACAGAATTGATACAGAAGCCTAGGTCATCAAAATACAAACGGTGTCAAATTCACACTTCATAATTTGAAACACACACACACACACACACACACACACACACACACACACACACACACACACATATATATATATATATATATATATATATATATATATAGTTTACTAATAAATTCCAAGGATAAGTAACCGAGCACCATTCAAGCAACTTACAGAGCAGTTTGGCGTTGCAAAGACTGCAGGAATATTCAGAGTGAAGAAATAGGGGGAGATAAGCATTCATATCTGCAGTGGCAGTTAATTCTGCCTAACTAACAGTATGTGCTTGGGAGGGTGAGTGGGGAATAATAAATGCTTCTCAAATGAGTCTTCAGCAAGCTTATAGTCTCCGAGGAGATACTCTCCAATGGGGAGGAAACTCACTAACATATAACTCCTGGTCAGATACCGGTATTTCGAAACCTGATTGTTTTCTCCTCAGTGACCGCGGATAGTGGTAACTTAACTCCTCTGCCTTTGATCTGTCACAGGTCATCGATGGCAATCCTCCCCAGCCGCTCTTTTCTTGGTCAGACCCATACTCGCCGGATTCGTTGTTTTGTTGTATTGTGATTACGTGCACGTGTAATGGGCGAGTGTTGGTGTGGGACAGATTGCAGGATCACTGATGTGGGTGTCATACACCGCTGCATGTCCACAGGAGGGGGATCCAGGCCTCAGCAGAATGATCTGCCCATGTCTTCGTCCAGCACACCACGTCTCACACCAGGCCCTGCCCTGGTCTCTGTTCCGTCGTCCTGGTTGGTTTGAAACGTTGTGATCTTGGTGTAAGGCGCTATTCAGAGTCATGGTGAAATCATCTCGTTCATACGTTGTTTTAATCTCTCTCTCTCTCTCTCTCTCTCTCTCTCTCTCTCTCTCCCCCCCCCCCCTCTCTCTCTAACATGTTTTATTCATTTTTGTTAACAATGCAGGGGGATATTAAGAAAAGAAACAAATATATGTTTGTAAACAGGAAATGCACATAAACATGACACAACAAAAAATAAATCGAGATAGACATTATAATTTAGAAGTAAATGATCATATCAACATCAACAATACAAAAGATACACCATAAAAAACGTTATAAAAAATCAAAATCAAAAGGACGTTTAAAAAAACAGTTGTGGCGTTAGTGAACATAAGATATGAAGAGTATATTTCAAACCGAAAACACTGACACAAGCTATATACGATATGAAAGAGAAACATGCCCGTGTTTTTATATATCATCAAAACCTTTCCTTCCCCCCCCCCCCCCCCCCCACACACACACACACACACTCAAGCACATACTCCGTGTCGCTGAAATTAGTAGCATTTCTCGCATTGAGGACACTACTGTTCATCTTTTGTGGGAAAAACCCAACCTTACGCGGGTCTCAAAAGTCCTGCAAAACGAACAACCAAATAATATGTACTGAAATAAAGTAAAAGAAACTAACGTGAACTGAACTAGCTATCTTTGGCTGAGAGCGGAAAGACACTGCACGGATGAAGCAGAATTCAAGTCATATCCCCAGCCCACCCGCCAAGAGGAACGGCTGTCCGTTCACCCTCATCAGCTCCCAATACAACCCACACCTTCAGCGCTCACCTTGTCGGCCAACAATGGCGGCATCAGAGCCTCTGCCTCAAGAAGACCGCTGCAGGCTGCCATTCAAAGTCTGTGCGCCGACGCTCAGCCTTCCTGAAGTAAAACAAATGGCGGGAGCGAAACAGCGCCACCTCCGAGGACAAGGGAGGTAAGGGGTGGCTGACCGTTCGTTCCTTCAGTGGGACTGAATGAGGGCTAATTGGATGGCCAGGGGTCTGGGCGGTCGTAAGGGGGTGGGGTTGGGGGTGGGGGGGGGGGGAGGATTGAGAAGGAGGAGAAGGAGGAGAGTTGAGGAATAGGATTACACTGTAGCCGTGATGTCCAGAAATAATCTTCGCATTTATGCTGTTCACAGCTAGTCCGAAAATATACTGCGGAGCTGTTCAAGCGAATTTTAGGTCCTGCAAAGCGGTGTTGAAAGGCAAATGGTAATTAAAGTGATTTTTGGGTGTGTTCCAGTGAAGTAAAAATCTCTTTCCAGAATAGACTACACTTACTGTACAGACATGTTGTCTTTTCTTCTCTGCCTCCCGAACTAGAGTTAAAAAATATTGACAGACTGTTTAGGGGGAACTTAATGTGTACGCGTGTATGCATGCTGAATTCTTTCCTTAAATCTAGCAGATCAGCAGATGTCTTCATATTCCATAGTCAGATGGCATGTCTTTTTAAAACTCTATAGATAAAAGACAGATTCCTGCAAATATGTTCGTTCTGATTTGACAAAAGCAATGTTGAGTGGAACAGATACAGGTGTGTATAAAGTTGACGACATACGTATTCTTATCTGCGGTCATTCAGAACAAAGCAAAATAAGCTCAGCAGTTTATGATCTTGGCGTCCTTAGACACTAGACAGGTCAAAATACGGTCTAAATCTTTTTTATTTAAATAGTGGTAGTGGTAGTGGTGTACTGTCACACTTGTGACTCCATGTCGAAAGTCATCCAAAAGTACGCAATATGAATGTAACAATGCCTACTGTCACAAGAAAATCTTTGTCTCTGGTGCGTTCGATCGTCCCAACGATGAAATCTGAAATCAGTGAACCTTTGACGACAATCGTTCAAAAATTACCTAACACAGGGCACTTCCTGGTTCAGCCATACCAACCTAAATCCATTCTGAAAACTATTGACGAGTATCTCCTGGTTCAGCCATACCAACCTAAATCCACTTCTGAAAACTATTTGACGAGCATTCAACACTCCATGTGTGTATGCCATCGGATTCTAGATTTAGCTGCATCTTTTACGCTCATAACAGCAATCCCAAACGTACAATTTCTAGGCAGTGCCTAACACATCAGGTATACCACCACACATTATCACACATGCTGTATCTCCATAAACCAGATCATTCGGCGTTTTAGTATTCTGTTCGCAGACAGGGTAGAGGAAGATACTGTAGGCGGAAAGATTTGGACATGGTCTTCATGGACATCGTCCACAGCTGGTTTAGAAGAAGACATATTGGACGATAATGCCCGGGCACCAGAATGTCCTCTGATGCCGCTCACAGCGAGCGTCGAGAAAGCCACCCGACGCAGTAATGGTTGGACACAGTCTATCCATTACTGCTGCTCTCTTAATTTATGGTGCCTACAGCCGTGTAGAGAAAGCCCATTGTAGATGGTGACAGGTGGACTTCATCTCTTTATATCGCTATAGTGCTTACAGCCAGCGTAGAAAAAAGCCATTGTTGATGGTTATGGCTGGACATAGATACTACATGCTTACAGCAGTCTAGAGGAAACTACTGTAGATAGTGATGGCTGGGACATAATCTCTTCACTATTACTACGCACAGCCAGCCTGGAACCATGTCTAAGAGCTTTAAAAGTGAATTTCAGACCATGAAAAACGGTGGTTGAAATTCTGTGAAACATCTGTGTTCGCGGAGAAGTGAAATGAGTCGCCTGCCAGAGCAGCGTCAAACACCGGGAAGGCATGTCGTCCTTTCCTCTTGGTCCCTTTGTCAAGAGGCGAGGAATGTTGACAGACTGTGAAGAGTTATGTTGGTGTGCGTGCATATGATCAGGCGCATGTATCTTTGTATCTATCTATTTACTTCTGTCTGTCTGTCTGTCTGTTGGTCTGTCTGTCTCTGTCTGTCTCTCTCTCTGTGCGGGCGGGCGTGTGTGTGTGTGTGTGTGCGTGCGTGCGTGCGTGCGTGAGTGCGTGCGTACGTGCTGGCGTGCGCGCGCGCGCGTGTGTGTATGTGTGTGTGTGTGTGATAGAAGCAGAGAGAGAGAGAGAGAGAGAGAGAGAGAGAGAGAGAGAGAGAGAGACAGACAGACAGACAGAGACAAAAGAGACGGAGTCAAAGACACAGAGATTGGGAGAGATTAAAAGAGGTTGTGTTTTTGAGCGCATCGGCCGTTGTGTGAGCGTATGTGTGTGTGTATGCGTGTGTGCTTGCTTGCGTGCGTGCGAGCGTGTGTGCTTGCGTGCGTGCGTGCGTGCGTGCATGCGTACGTGTGTGTATGTGTGTGTGTGTGTGTGTGTGTGTGTGTGTGTGTGTGTGTGTGTGTGTGTGTGTGCGGGCGCGGCCGCACGCGCGAGCGCTCCTGTCTGTGCGCGTACGCGCTTGTGAGTGTGTACGCGAGTGCGTGGCTGCATTGTATATATCTTCATGCAGATGTGGGTGTGTAAGTAAGTACGGGTATCTGTCCACAGACCTTGGCCAATTGCTATTTCGAACAACAAAAAAAAAAAAGTCTCAATTGGCACCCCTCTCCTTGCACTCAATTTAACTTTAATGCGCTCTCTGTGAAGGGGAATGGATTCGACTTTCTGGAACTACCAGACACAAAAAAAAAAACAAAAAAAAAACTGATCGTGTGGGAACAGAGCAGCTGAGGCAGACGCTCACTGGACCAAATGAGCTGGCCACTCTCCTTTTGTCTGCGTTTTATTTTTTGTTTCTTTTTCAATCTTCTTGTTGCTCTTCTTGTTCTTTGTCTTCTTGTTCTTTGTCTTCTCTTCTTCTTCTACTTCTTCTTGTTCTCCTTATTTCGTCCTCATTTACCTTCAAACACACATGCACCCCCCCCCCCCCCCCCCCCACACACACACACACGTGCGCGCACACACACACATACATACATACAGACAGACAGACAGACAGAGAGAGAGAGAGAGAGAGACAGACAGACAGACAGACACAGACAGACAGACAGACAGACACACACACACACACACACACACACACACACACACACACACACACACACACACACACACACACACACACACACACACACACACACAGAGAGAGGAGAGAGAGAGAGAGAGAGAGAGAGAGAGAGAGAGAGAGAGAAGAGAGAATTTCTACCTCATCATTATAAAATCATGGGACAAAAGTCAGTCCCCTCTCCGCACTTCCGGCGGTGACTACCTACAGGCACCTGTTGCTGAAAACTTACACTATTCTTACCTTTAGGCTGGGCTGAACTTGCTAGTACTTGGTCATCTGGCCTTTCCGACTCAAAACGTGCTGTCAGCGTCTCGGGAGATAGTCGTAGAGGGAGTGGAGGTAGGCAACAGTCAGTTGATTCCGGCAAATCGTGAGTGCACAGTACAAACCTGCGACAGTACTGATGCGGCGAATGTTTTTTTTTATTTCTTACTGGAATCTTGAGGACTTGCCACACGTTCTCGATCGGATTTAGAGCTGGACTTTGAGGGGGCCAGAAAACCACGGGAACTCCGTGCTGTCGCATCCAGGTCTCAGTGTGAACCGAGCGGTGGAAAGAGGCGTTTGTCATCTTGCAAGTACCAACGTTTGTTTGGGTAGCGGTCGGCAACAGACGGCAGAAAGTTGTTTTCCAACACACATCTGTGTACTTCTGACATACTGCCTTCCACGAACACCAGTGGTCCACCTCTGTCGCACGAAACGCATCACGATCAACTTCAATGTAGTCTTCGGGCCAAGATGGACGCTGCACAGAGAAAGCACTGACCACTTCTCTCTTCGACTTTCCTCCATAGTTTTACACACGTCCATTGGGTTTTGATCGCAACGGTCATTTCATCATTGAAAATAACATTCTTCTACTGATCGTTCACAGTCCAGTGAAGTTTACTCCCTACAGTACCGCAGCCGCTTCTTTCTGTTCACTTCCTTGATGACCAATTTCTTCACTGGGGGATGCTTTGAAATAGCCAAATCCGTGCAGATTTCGCTTGATTGTCTTTTGGCTGACTTCAACGGAGTGTGATGCACGGAATTCGGCTGAAATTTCAGAAACTGTGGCAGATGTGTCCCGTGTCACGGTCTTTGACAGTGCAGACACACATCTGTTAGTGAACACTCTGGGCCTGCCACTCCTACGTTTGCTTTCTACTGTTTCTCGGTCACAATAGCGCTTGTACACTTACCCAGCAGTTTACTTGTTCAAGTTCAACACTTTTGCTACCTCAAACACCCAAAGCCCCTGGCCTATCAACGACATGATGTTTTTTTTTTTTCGTCTTCTCTGTGAGCTGTTTGTTTGCCGATGCCATGCCAGATCTAACAGCAGACCGCCAGCACCAAACACAACAGCTCAACGATTTTATTTAGGCCTACTTCACACAAAAGAGTAGACTTGTGAAATGACGACAGTGGGTTTTCGATGCACAAACATGTCACCAACACTGACATATTGGCTGAATAATCTAGTGGAAACAGCCGCTTCAAATCTGTCCGCCATTAGAGGGGACAGACATTGTCCCTTTACCTAGCAACTATGTACTACGGAGAGAGAGTCTTATTACTTAAGCCATGAACTCGAAAGATTTTCCAAACCAAAAGCAAAGCAGACTGTGCAGCTTGTGTTCGTTTTGTTTCGTGCTGATTTTTTGAAACTCCGTGATAGATGAAATATTTCATCCTAATTGTCCGTTTTCTTCTTTCTAAATGTACAGCTTTAAACATGACTTCTGTACAAAATGGTCATCTTGCCTCCTGGCAGCCCCCAACATCTGCGTCACATCCGCCACCCCTTCACTGAGAGCAGTGCACTGTCCACACAGTTCCTCGAGGCTCTGTTCAACATTCGAGAATTTGCTGATAATGATCAGGTTTATGGATAGCCTACAGCATCTCGGTCAAGTCGTCCATCTTGGATGCAAAGGTTAGCTGAAAGGCCACACGCCACAGTTACGATATTCACCACCAAATCTCTATGTAATCCGTGTCAAGCATTTTGAGGCCTAGCAGAAATTTGAGCAAGTATTTCATATTAAAGTGATGATTGATCAAATTCACAATAATCCATCAATCATTCACCTATTTTTTGGGGTGCGCTTTCCATCGATGACTATCCTGCTGCCCCATTCCAATCTTCAAAGATTACCTTCCCCCATCGGCTGACGTCACATTTAAGCCTTTGCGCTCACCCTTGACCCTATCTTTGCGCCAATTCCTGTATTCCTTTGACAGTCCTATTCCTTTCATTCTATTTTGTCTGCATGGAACCATCTGCCTTTGTCCTTTGACGGGCTACAAGAAAGAAAGGAGCTCCTCCCCTGCTGCCCCTCCAGATACCATGCCCCTTCTCAAAACCTAACTATTCCATTCTGAACCTGTCCCTCTGCCTGTTAAGCAAGTCCCTGGGTGCCCTAATTTTTGCCCCTATGCTGTCCCATGCTGAGGGGCCTTCTGTCCCCTGCTTTCCCTTCCTGTCCCTGCAGCCCCTTCCTGTCCCCCGCTGCCCCTTCCTGTCCTCTGCCCTGTTGCAGTCCCTTCCTGTCCCCTGCCCCTCCCGTCCCCTGCTGCCCCTTCCCTGTGTCCTGCTGCCCCTTCCTGCCCCTTCCTGTCCCCTGCTGCCTGCTGCCCCTTCCCCTGTCCCCTGCTGCCCCTTCCTGTCCCCTGCTGCCCCTTCCTGTCCCCTGCTGCCCCCCTTCCTGTCCCCTGCTGCCCCTTTCCTGTCCCCTGCCTGTCCCCTTGCTGTCCCTGCCTGCCCTGCTGCCCCTTCATGTCTGCTGCCCCTTCCTGTCCTCCGCAGTCCTTTCCTGTCCCTGCTGCCCTGTCCCCCGTCCCCTGCTGTCCCTTCCTGTCCCTGCTGCCCCTTCCTGTCCCCCTGCTGCCCCCTTCCTGTCCCCTGCTGCCCCTTCCTGTCCCCTGCTGCCCCTGCCCCTTCCCCCCTGCTGCCCCTTTCCTGTCCCCTGCTGCCCCTTTCTGTCCCCTGCTGCCCCTTTCCTGTCCCCTGCTGCCCCCTTCATGTCCCCCGCTGCCCCTTCCTGTTCTCTGCAGTCCCTTCCTGTCCCCTGCTGCCCCTTCCCGTCCCCTGCTGTCCTTCCTGTCCCTGCAGCCCCTTCTTGTACCCTGCAGCCCCTTTCCGTCCCCTGCTGCCCCTTCCCGTCCCCTGCTGCCCCTTCCTGTCCCCTGCTGCCCCTCCCTGTCCCCTGCTGCCCCTTCCTGTCCCCTGCTGCCCCTTCCTGTCCCTGCTGCCCCTTTCTGTCCCCTTTCTGCCCCGTTCCTGTCCCCCTGCTGTCCCTTCCTGTCCCCCGCTGCCCTTCCTTCCCCTTCTAGTCCCCTTCCTGTCCCTTCCTGTCCCCTTCCTGTCCCTTCGTGCCCCCTTCCTGTCCCCGCTGCCCCTTCCTGTCCCCTGCTGCCCCTTCCTGTCCCCCGCTGCCCCTTCCTTCCCCTTCTAGTCCCCCTTCCTGTCCTTTCTGTCCCCTTCCTGTCCCCTTCGTGTCCCCTTCCTGTCCCCGCTGCTTCTTCCTGTCTCTGCTGCCCCTTCCTGTCCCCTGCTGCTGCTTATTCCTGTCCCCTGCTGCCCCTTTCTGTCCCCTGCTGCCCCTTCCTGTCCCTGCTGTCCACGCTGCTTCTTCCTGTCTGCTGCCCCTTCCTGTCCCCGCTGCTTCTTCCTGTCCCTGCTGCCCCTTCCTGTCCCCTGCTGCCCCTTCCTGTCCCCTGCTGCCCCCTTCCTGTCCCCGCTGCTTCTTCCTGTCCCTGCTGCCCCTTCCTGTCCCCTGCTGCCCCTTCCTGTCCCCTGCTGCCCCTTCCTGTCCCCTGCTGTCCCTTCCTGTCTCTGCTGCCCCTTTCTGTCCCCGCTGATTCTTCCTGTCCCCTGCTGCCCCCCCTTCCTGTCCCCTGCTGCCCCTTCCTGTCCCCGCTGCTTCTTCCTGTCTCTGCTGCCCCTTTCTGTCCCCTGCTGCCCCTTCCTGTCCCTGCTGTCCCTTCCTGTCCCCGCTGCCCCTTCCTGTCCCCGCTGCTTCCTTCCTGTCTCTGCTGCCCCTTCCTGTCCCCGCTGCTTCTTCCTCCTGTCTCTGCTGCCCCTTCCTGTGTCCCCGCTGCTTCTTCCTGTCTCTCCTGCCCCTTCCTGTCCCTGCTGCTTCTTCCTGTCTCTGCTGCCCCTTTCTGTCCCCGCTGCTTCTTCCTGTCTCTGCTGCCCCTTTCTGTCCCTGCTGCTTCCTGTCTCTGCTGCCCCTTTCTGTCCCTGCTGCTTCTTCCTGTCTCTGCTGCCCCTTCCTGTCCACGCTGCTTTTTCCTGTCCCCTGCTGCCCCTTCCTGTCCCTGCTGCTTTTTTTTCCTGTCCCCTGCTGCCCCTTCCTGTCCCCTGCTGCCCCTTCCTGTCCCCTGCTGCCCCTTCCTGTCCCTGCTGCTTTTTCCTGTCCCCTGCTGCCCCTTCCTGTCCCCTGCTGCTTCCTCCTGTCCCCTGCTGTCCCTTCCTGTCCTCTGCTGCCCCTTCCTGTCCCCTGCTGCCCCTTCCTGTCCCTGCTGCCCCTTCCTGTCCCTGCTGCCCCTTCCTGTCCCTTCCTGTCCCTGCTGTCCCTTTCTGTCCACGCTGCTTCTTCCTGTCTCTGCTGCCCCTTTCTGTCCCTGCTGCTTCTTCCTGTCTCTGCTGCCCCTTTCTGTCCCCGCTGCTTCTTCCTGTCTCTGCTGCCCCTTTCTGTCCCACGCTGCTTCTTCCTGTCTCTGCTGCCCCTTCCTGTCCCCGCTGCTTCTTCCTGTCTCTGCTGCCCCTTCCTGTCCCCGCTGCTTCTTCCTGTCTCTGCTGCCCCTTCCTGTCCACGCTGCTTCTTCTTTCCTGTCTCTCCTGCCCCTTCCTGTCCCCGCTGCTTCTTCCTGTCTCCGCTGCCCCTTCCTGTCCCGCGCTGCTTCTTCCTGTCTCTCTGCTGCCCCTTCCTGTCCCCTGCTGCCCCTTCCTGTCCCCGCTTCCCCTTCCTGTCCCCGCTGCTTCTTCCTGT
>JADBJO010000908.1:452500-457500 GCA_016801955.1 Conus betulinus | reverse complement strand
TTCACTAACACATTTATTTATAATTTTTTAATTTATTTTTTGACTTATTTCCTCCTTCATTCTTTTATTTCCTTTATATATGTATTGAGACCAACTCATGAAATTAGGTTGATGTGTTTATATGTATGTTTGTATATATGCCTGCATATGCATTTAAGTTTCATGTATGTACAAATACTTACATTACATAGCCATAGTGTGTTATTGATAAGGTTCTTCATTTTCAATATTTCATTATGTACAGGAATGGAATCATTTGAAAGTGGGATGCAGAAAGGGAATTTGGAATATTGTTCAAAGCTTCCATTCCCTATCTCACTCTGACTTTCTCCTTAACACGTACACAGCGTTGGCCTGTGTGTGCTGAGGCTATTGATTCTGAGTGTTGTAAACAAAACTGATCAAGAAAATACCTTACTACGATATCTTCAGCTATCTTTTTCCTGTCTCCCGCCGAGTTTTTTTTTCCCCTTCGCTTTCCTTCTTCGCCCTCACATCCCCCCCCCCCCCCCCCCCCACATCCACCAGCATTTATGATAGAACAGTTCCTACCCCCTCCCACTCCATCCTCCCCATCTGTCTTTCTTACATTTTCCTCGTCCCATTCTGTGCACACCACCACCACCACCCCCACCTCCTACCCCCCAACCTGCAGTCAACATCCCCACCTCTTCTCTTTCCTTCTCTACCCCTCCCCCCCCCCCCCCCTTTCTTTTTTCCCCCGTTCAGCTCCCCCCATACATCCCCCGAGGCTCCTGTGAGTGCAAAAGTTCACCTTGGATTAGTTTTTAATGCAGCATTTTAAACTGAATCTTTCATGTGAATTATTAACTCATGGCTTTTCGGAAATCGATCGCTCCTGTGAATCCATGTGCGTCTCCTTGCCCTGTCTCACCTCGGTCCTCCTCCCCTCTCCGCCCCCCCCCCCCCCCCCTCCTTGTCCATTCCCCTCGTCTCCCGTTCCTGGCATACCTTCCACCCTGCCCCCTCCCTCCCTGCAGCTTCAATTAGTTCTAGTTCTATCCCCCCCCCCCTTTCTCTCAAACCCAATACTTCTATTTGTCTCCCCTTCAAACCCCATCCTCCTTCTTCTTCCATCCCCTACCCTGCCCCATTCTCGTTTCAGCTTCATGATCCCTCCACCCCACTCCTCTTTGTACGTGATTCACGCTGAATCTAAACAAATGAAATCAAGGACATGTCTCTTGCTGCCATTATAACATGTACTACGGGCCTTGGAGAAGACTTCATGCCAAACGTTAGCCAGAAAAGGAATAGATGGAGCATTCCCAGGAGAGCGTTGTGGATATTTGTTTACTGTGTTTACACACACACACACACACACACACACACACACACACACACACACACACACGTATTATATATATATATATAAAAACCAAACAGAACTGAGCAAATATATTTGGAGACTCAAAGACAAAAAAAATAAACTATAACATATCCTGGAAAATCATAAAAAGGGGCATCACCATACAACAACATTTCAAAAAGATGCAACCTATGTTCAACAGAAAAATGGTTAATACTATGCAAACCATACTTAGCAACCCTAAACACTAAAGTAGAAATAGTAAACAACTGCAGGCACAAATGGAAATCGTTGTCAGCAAACGCACCCTGAACTGTAAACAACCCTCAAAAAAAAAACCGAACAATACGTGCAGCCAACCCGCACGTGCAAACAGTGACATCAGGCCATATAACACCGGCAGTAGGCGCCCCAAAACCATCCTGACGAGAGCGCTGGCTCGAAACAGATCTGTTGGGTTTTAAAACTTCCTTTTATCATCCTTTTTTAACAAATATATATATATATATATATATATATATATATATATATATATGTGTGTGTGTGTGTGTGTGTGTGTGTGTGTGTTGTCACAAGCTGTCTGGATTGTTTTCTGCGTGTGGGGATAAGACAACCTGGCAAGCAAAGGAGAGAATACAAACAGAAATCTCACCTAGTACCTCGCACTCAACAAACAAGACACAAGCGCAAGTTTGACAACATCAATTCACCATACAATTCAAATAATTAAACTTCTGCAACGCGCTCAAACCATCCACGACAATCAGGAGAATGGCCTCACCAAAGGTCATCTGCGGAAGCGTGTTACAGTGGTTTTCAATCCTAGAAGTGTTACACTCGGAAATGCTCCCGAAGAAGCTTCGCATCAACTACTGGAAAACCACACCGAACACGTGGGAAAGCTCTCTGTTGTTAGAATGGCACACGCAGTAATAAACATATTTCTCCGGTCAACACGAAATAACTTCCACTATAGTTAGACAACAACAACAACAACAACAACAATGACATCCACCACAAAAACAACAAAGAAGAACAAAAACAAAAAGAAAAAAAATGTTGCTCAGATCATGAAAGCTTATCAAGAAAAAAATGAAGAGCTTTCAACGGGGAAGAACGTTTATGTCTGAAAGTTTTTCCATAATTACCATAACTTTCTTCGCGGAGAACCCACAAGTGAAGAAGCCACAACAGTATGAACTAAATAAGCGGAAACATTCCAAACTCCTAGGGCAGAATTCCGTCAAAGTCAACGTCAAACACCTTAGGCTCACGTCCAGCAGCAAGCTGGCGAAAAAAAAAGAAGTTTTAGTTTAGAGAAACAGAGAACATCACGTTTGAAGATCATATATGAAAAGAGCACAGCCCTAGCCTAACAATTCAGTAACAAACCCTTTGCTTTCTGCCCCACAAAGAGCAGTCTCAAGTTCATCTCATCACACAGTTATGAGGGGTACTCGGCACTGCTTTTCAAGATAAAAAAAAAACTCATTCGGTTCTCCACAAAGAAAGTCTGCTTCGCCCCAAAGATCACCAAACACGCCCCGTAGCGTGGGGCCAGGTCACACGACTGGTTCACCAGTACCTCAAGGACAGCTGAGGCGTACATGGATGGGGGTGGGGAATGGGGGTGGGGATAATGGGACCCTCAGAGGAAGAAGGGACCAAGGCGCCACACCTGACGTTGAGGTCGCCTCCCTCCTCCCCCTCCTTCCTAAAAAAAAATGGGGGTAAGGGGAGTGTGCGGGGATAGAAAAGGCACAGACCTGATATAGGTCCATTTTCATACCTATGCATTGTTTCTGTCTTTTCCTCTTTTTTTTTCTGTTCGAAGATCAGAGGGGGAAGAAAGATTAGGATCGGATAACTGAAAATATTATGAAATGATTCTTTTTGGTGTGGACAAACAATTTTGACAATTTGAAATGAAAAGGTCAAAAATACAAAAATGCGCGGAAATTTTGAACAACAACACACAAAAGAATACAAAAGATCATTTGACACACACTAAAGGCTCACGTGGAGCCGCCTGACAGGTAGGTAGCAACAGCAGGGGAGTACGGAAACTGGGCCCACGGGTAGTTAACATACGACTTTGATAGGGATGAGAGTCGCCAATCGAGGTGTGTGTCCCAGTGAACCCTTCCACGGGTGAAATGGGGTCAAAGCCTGGTCGGCACGATTTAAAGTAGAAACTAAACAGAAATAGCACAACAGGCCAAAAAAGGGTGGATTAGCGATGTCTCACTCACGCACACACACACACACACACACACACACACACACACACACACACACACACACACACACACACACACACACACACACACACACACACACTGTTAGAGGTAATGTCATGAAGACGAAAAAGACCTGATCAGAATAGCAAGTCACGGGTCACGCACAGTAACCACAAGAGACGAGTGGACATGACTCCACGTGGGGGGTGGGGGTGGGGCGAACAATGATGATACACGTCAGACGACTGATCAACGGTTTTTTAATTAGAAAATCAGAGGCATCAGGCGAAGATGGAGACCAGAAGACCTGTCCTTTTCATATGCATGTCACGATGTAATCTATGAGGAGACGCAGGAAACGGCGATAGCTAAATAACCCTTCATCCGCGGTAAATAAGGTTCATTATTGTAAAGGAAGATGCTTCTTCATTGAGGCAGTAGGGTTAATTAAGCCTTTTTTTCTGCAGAGTCTCAAGCAGAAATGACAGTGCAGCCAAATGAAATCTTCAGTCTGCGGACAGATTATTCGTTCTCCAGTTCGCTTCTACTCCTTAATTTCGCTTTAAGAACCATTTCGTCGAAGTCTCAGTGATTTATTAGTTGAGTTCTTGATGACATTACAGTCGATACACATGTTATATCCTAGACGTTCTGAAAGGACGCGAGCATGGATACGACGACCATGTTTAAGCCTTCTCCTTCACTTTCACTGCAAGCAATGTCAAGCCTTTCATGACGGCTGGATGTTAGTTTCGGGGAGAGGGGGGGGGGGGGGGCTGTTAGTTGTCTTCAGCAGACATCAGAGAGGGACGAGGGAAGATAATGATCACTGACCTTCGGCAATGCTCCAACAGGCATCATCTTTACACTTCAGCTCGCAGAGATTTCATCTTGCTTCTGCTCGCAGACGAAAATGAGTCGTGTAATCTCTCTCTCTCTCTCTCTCTCTCTCTCTCTCTCTCTCTCTCTCTCTCTCTCTCTCTCTCTCTCTCTGTCTCTCTCTCTCTCTCTCTCTCTTCTCCTTCTCTCTCTCTCTCTCTCTCTCTCTCTCTCTCTCTCTCTCACACAACAACAGACACGTACGTGCAAGTAAATACATACATACAGATATACATAAATGCATGCACATATGCACATATACACACATACATACATAGATTTAGACGACCTTACTTACATTCATACATACATACATACATACATACATACACACATACATACATACAACATACAAACATACATATATACACACATACATTCATTCATTCATACATTCATGCATGCATACATCCTACACATATTCGTGCCTACGTTCTTGCTGGTAGAGAGAGAGAGAGAGAGAGAGAGAGAGAGAGAGAGAGAGAGAGAGAGAGAGAGAGAGACAGAGAGAGAGAGAGACAGAGAGACAGAGAGAGAGAGAGAGACAGAGA
>JADBJO010000908.1:442500-447500 GCA_016801955.1 Conus betulinus | reverse complement strand
GTGTGTGTGTGTGTGTGTGTGATTTTGGTACAGCAAGTAAACATCAAGAACTTGCCAAAAATTCACATCTGTCGCGTTGGTGTAGGGGTTTTCCAAGGCTGTCACTTGTACTGGCAACCGCGCCCAAAGCAGTCCCACAAAAAGGTTTCGTTCTTCTTTATTCACGTTCACGCAATAGTGAAAAGGATACAGGTGGGAACTAGTTTCAGATGGGAAAGGTGTGTTGTGTGTGAATGGGGGGGGGGGGGGGGGGGGGGGGGGGGGGGGGGGTTACTTAATTATCCTGCCAAAAGAAAAACAGTGCGAAATATACATCCATCCTTACCAGCCTAACTCTCTTAAACTTGGGGGAGAAGAGGAAGGGATAAGAGAGGAAAAACACACAAAAACACATGCACGCACACACACACACACACACACACACACACACACACACACACACACACACACACACACACACACAAAGAGGGGCGACGAGGAAAGAGTGAATCCAAGGGACTGATTGAACGACGGAAAAAAAAATAATGGAAGAACAGGCAGAAAACTAGCACACGCCTCTCAAACATTCATCTTCTACCACAGTCCACAGCAGCCGATGTCAGTGTCCATGAGGTCGGTGCTTGCTTCTCAAAGAAAGAGCGACGGTAGGTCGGCACGCTGCGCAGCCTCGCCGGAAAACTGGGCCAAGCACCGGCGTGAGCTGGTGGAGAAGTGTGTAAGACAGGTGGTTACCGAGTCCACAAAATGTTCAAGTACGGAACGGAGCCAAAGGAACGGAAGAATGAGGTTTTGGAGGCCAGTCCGCTAAGAAATTCACACTCATAATATTCACAGTGTGCCACCAGTCCTTCAATACTTTTTTTTCTTAAAGCAAGCCCTGGAATTGCAATTTCAAGGTGGTAGTGAGGGACAGAAGAGCCACTCACACACACAAAAAAAAAAAAGGGGGGGGGGGGGGGGGGGGGGGGGGGCGGGGCTAGGGGACGGGGGAAGCTTCAAGGATTGTGAAAGAATAACATCATACAAGTCATTCATCCATTAAATTCCTCCGCCAAGTAAAGCTAGAAAGGGGGAAAAATCAAAGCACCCACCACAGGATAGCCACACAGCTAGCCCAAAGATATCCGTTCGACCACCCCCACCCCCACCCCCTCTTCCACACCAACATAAGCTACAAAACTATGCTCTCAATCTTGTGCATCTAAATGCATGTATAACCTTAGTTAACATTTTCTTTTTAAACCGCGCTCTTGGTCTTTATTCTTCTTCCAGGTTTTGTTACGTGAGGAAAGGACGAAACAAAACAAAAAAGAAAAAAAAAAAAAAGGGGGAAAAAAAAAAAGAGAGGGAAAAAAAAAAAAAGAAAAGAAAAGGTATATGTACAACGCTCAAACTCCTGAAACTAACAAAGTTACAGGTCTATAACTTACCTCATCAGCTGCTGAAGTGGAAACTAAAACAAAAAACACACTGGGCGATGGAGTCCCTTGACAGCCACTTCCGGGCGGATCCAGAAGCAGCCCTGTGACCCCCCCTCAGCGTGTCAAGGTGATGGTGGGTCCTGAGCGTTGCTATCAACTGTCCCCCCACACTGAAGGAGAAAACGTCCTGCAAACGGGGATTCTTCCATGGTCTCCCCTCCACCGCAAAGAAGTGGTGTTCATGTAGATCAGCCAGCGAAGGCCTCGGAGAACTATGAAATCCATACCGGCTGATCTAAGGGAGCCGAACGAACTGCCCGGCCGACAACCCCGTGTTTATATCACCCCTTCTTTCCAGCCCTTGAACTGGGAAGGGGCCGGGGGGAAGGTTCCGACAGAAGGGCTCTGGCTAAGGAACTCACAAGGGCGGGGCCGAATTCCACGTAAAAGGGGTTAAAGTATGTAGCAGACGCACGTGTTTCTCGTGGATCAAGGAGCCGTAGTCACCCAAACAAGCACAAGCACCATCTAATCAAACGGTGTGGCCGTACAGAAATATATGGCCTGTCTTCCAGGCAGGCAAAGGAAAAGAACAACCAAGCCTCACGACCAGACGTGGTCCTCGACACCATTCATTTCTTTGTTGAAATTAGATATATTGTAGTCACAGATCACACGTAGAATTAGTCAGGAAAGATGACACTTCTAGACATCATAAAAGAGAGTATTAGATTTTATCAATGAATGTCCAAGATTTTGTATTGTGAAAGGCACGATTGTTATCAAGACCTTTTTCACCTGGTGTTATCTTTTAAGACATTTCGTTGTCTAAAAAAGTTCTACAAGATCTAATCAAATTAACAAGCGTGAAAAGAGCGCCCATAATAATTCGTACTCAATGCCATTTTGTTGAACAATTCAGTTGTGGGGGAAAACAACAAGTGCAGGCTAGCAATTCTCCGTTATTAAGGAGGGCGGGGGGGGGGGGGGGGGGGGGGGGGGGGGGGGGGGGGGGGGGGGGGGAGAAAATGAGAACAAAAAATTAGGGCAATGTGTCATAATCCTAAATCCTTCTATAGCAACAAATGGAAACCGTGGTGATCCATCTTGAAGACAGAGCCATTCATATTGCCTTCTCCGAGGCCTTTCGTCCGCTGAATTGGACTCATCAGGGAGACACGGCTGATGGTGTATTCCCTCGGTATCTAAATGGAGATATACCATAGTGTATAATTCTGCGGTGTTCTCACCACCAAGGGTTTAAAAATCGAATCCAGCTGCGCCCCAAAGCAGCCCATCGAATAATAGAAAAGTAAAACAAAAAGGAAGTGTCGAAAGGAAATAAGCTGCTGAAAAATTAATTCATTTTATAAACAGTAACAAATGTTGGGGAAAAGACCCTTCAATGTCATTTTGTCTTTCTTTTCTTTTGTTTGACGTGTTTGACATAATGACAGATAGCACCAATAGTTGTTTGAATAATGGTTTGTCAACAACATATCAAAAGGTTGTCAACATCATCACCATGCACAGCGTGCCAGGGTGGCACACGTGAGTTCAATACATGTACCACACTGATGGTGCCATACTTCATCTTGACCGGAACACAACTGGACGGTAGTACAGAGAAAGGGGAGAATCTTACCACATCTATCTGCAGCATAGCCTCCACTTCAGAGAATGTACAGTCTCTCTCTGAGCGAACTGGGCGCTGTAGTATCCAGTTATTTTCAAATTGACATGTCAATACATTGGATACTTTAGGGCCATTACAGTAAGCAAAGAATTTCTTATAATATACTGGTAATATGGTGCTCCTGCGCGCGCGTGCTTGCGTGACTAAGATAATGCCAGACTTTTTACATCCATAATCAGTTATACGGCAGTCTATCTATCGGCAAAGGTGGGGAAATCTATATTGACATCATACTTCTCTTTAATGTGACC
The DNA here is from genome assembly GCA_016801955.1 of Conus betulinus. Lineage (NCBI taxonomy): Eukaryota > Metazoa > Mollusca > Gastropoda > Neogastropoda > Conidae > Conus > Conus betulinus. The sequence continues at coordinate 444,132 of JADBJO010000908.1, read as the reverse complement.
ATGGCAGAAAACATGCTCACTACTGTGTAAAGAATGTGCAACACATTTTTGTTTTCATAATGGCATCTGCCAGGGAGCAATTATGTCCCTTCACGTGTTAATGGAATGCCCTGTGCGTGCCTGAATCCTATGTGAACACAGCACAGACTTCCAAGGGGGTGCAGGATTGCTCCCAGCTGGTTTTTTTTTGGCAGGCAGTTGAGGACAGTACTTACTCCGGATCCTACCCGTACCTTCGGGGTGTATCTTCTTATTCTTTCTTCATGCAACGCAATGCATTTTTATCATAAAGTAGTTTGTACGCAGTGCATTTCTTTTCCCGTTGGAATACGTTTAAGTATAGTCAGTAGTTCGGTTACAACTTGAGCAGAATTATGCGGTACACATTTGCAATGAGAAGAGGCATTGATTTTTGTATGTTTCAAACATATCCGCCAAGAACCGGTTATACTTGATGCATCAAGAACTATAACCTTTAACCAAATATTTGATGAAGTGACCCCAGTGTGGAAAGCTCCTCAAAAGAACATGCTTTCATTGCGGCTTGGTCCTTCAGCACTACAAATCCATGATGATTCTATTCTACGGCTGTGACGAACGCTTTTAATTGTGGAGTACTAATACCACTGCTCGTTTTTTTCCCCCCACTGATCTAAGCTATTTATGTATCATATTTTTGCACGCGCGCGCGCGCACACACGCACACACACAGAGATAGCTAGATTAATAGATAGATAGATAGATAGATAGATAGATAGATAGATAGATAGATAGATAGATAGATAGATAGATGAATGGACACAAACAGAGAGAGAGAGAGAGAGAGAGAGAGAGAGAGAGAGAGAGAGAGGGAGGTAGAGAGAGACAGAGATAGAGACAGAAACATATATACATACATACATACACACATACATGCTCTCTCTCTCTCTCTCTCTCTCTCTCTCTCTCTCTCTCTCTCTCTCATAAAGAATATCAAATTCTGTAGCCCTTCATGCCCTGCAGTCATGGTGCCCTCAGTTGAGTTGCCCTCTCCGTCTATGCTCTTAGTTAGGTTCTGTCGGGGTCACCGGTATTGGCAAATTCATGGGGACTGTCTTTGGACAGACGTGGTGGCGCCCTCCGGAGGGAGAGCTCACTTACGCCGGCTCTACGACTAAGCAATCATCATCCGTCAGTAGCGGTCTCAGTAAGTGGTGTCCCGCGTATGTTGGATCAGAACAGGCGTTGAAGTGACTCGACAGCAGCGCCGAGTTTCCTCTGGTGGGTTGGCGCGTGACGACTTGACATTGATTGCTCCCTGTGACATCTATTCCCCCACCTGTCTGTCTGTCTGTCTGTCTGTCTGTCTTTCTGTCTGTCTGTCTGTCTGTCTGTCTGTCTGTCTGTCTGTCTGTCTGTCTGTCTGTCTGTCTCTCTCTCTCTCTCTCTCTCTCTCTCTCTCCATTCTATCTTCACCTGATCCCCTGTTGCCTCATCTTCAATTCTTGAGAAGTATTTTTTTTCTCATGCTGCAGAAGTTTTCTCTTGTTTTTCGTCACCCCTGATATCTCTCTTCCTTTGTCTGTGATCCCGTGGAAATTATTTTGTTCTGACGTTCTGTTTCTCTCTCGTCCTTTCCCTTTCCTGCCGTCC
>JADBJO010000908.1:422500-432500 GCA_016801955.1 Conus betulinus | reverse complement strand
AAAAATGTCAGCCAGAAGGAATCTATGGTGACGCTGAAGTTGCACATTACAGTATGATACAACCTCACACACTGCTCCCAATTCCTGAACCTGGAAGCCTGTTCTGAGAGCTGCGAGAGGAGCTGCCTTTGGGTGCCAGAGGACGCCATTAGGCGGTAAATGGCCGCGCTGGTCAGTGCAGTGGCCATGATCCTCTCACTAAGTCCACGTGTGAATGGCCTGAAAATGACTTTGTCTCTCTGCAAATGACCAGGTCTCTCATGCTAATGACGTCACTGGGGATTAGCGCGACGTTTGGTACTTACAGGCTCCGAACTGCTTGAAAAAAGTCGATATTTTTCTGCATTTTCCACCACTAAAGCACCGAAGGAAAACAAAAAAAAAAACTGATGGTGAAGGTACCAGGTATTCAGTTACTTAGGCGTGTAAAAAATCGTATACATACACGCTCACGCAAATGCACACGCGCACGCATGCACACACACACACACACACACACACACACACACACACACACACACACACACACACACACACACACACACACACACACACACACACACACACACACACACACACACACACACACACACACACACACACACACACACACACACACTCACCACACTCTCTCTCTCTCTCTCTCTCTCTCTCTCTCTCTCTCTCTCTCTCTCTCTCTCTCTCTCTCTCTTGGGTTCCCTCATGCTCGTAATGCTTATTTCATGTTTTCCCGTTATATCGTGCTATTTTTTCCCCATCACACCGAGTTCTTTCTGCTTTTCTTTTGTTCCTTTGTTCATGCATCTCTATGTCCAAGATTTTTTTTTTTCTTCTTTCGCCTTTCTCAGTTTGGTACTTTGTTTCTTTTGTTTGTTTGTTCTATCTGTCTGCCTTTACTTACTTTTGTGCTATACGCCTCTCGGTCGTTTTGCTAACATCAAGGAGTAGGTACACGGTTGCTGTGTTTTTGTTGTTCTTTGAGTTTGTTGTTCCCGGTGTTTGAAATTAGGCATAAAAGAAATATCCCGCACACTAACAGGGATTAATGTTGACAGTTTCTGCCCTTCTTTCAAAAACCGTGGAATGGAATGGAACATTCTATGTGCATCACGGACATTGCTGTAAAAATCGATGATTTTGTTTTCTCCAGAGATTCCCGAAGTCAGATTTCTCTGTCATTGTGATCTTTACCCGACAGCTGACGTGTTTTAGACACAGATTAGGAATTTTCTTCTCGCGAAACATTGAACGCACATCATTTATGCGTATACCGAGACACGTTGCTTGTCTACAGTGTTTCTATCGACCAGTAGAAATTACTGAACATAAATGAATGTACTATTCTGTCAAATATGTTTTGCATGACAATATTGTAGACAATTACTGTACTTTTGCTTGTTGGTCTCGACACGTTTGTTTGGTCAGTTGTTGCACATTATGATTGTTTTATCTTTGTCGTAATTTGTATTTTTTTATGCTGCCGAATAAATGTGAATGTATAGTAGACAAAAGTTTTATCAGTCCTGATTTATAAATACAGATCTCTTATTGTTGAACTTTGCAGCACGCTGATTAGGCCTACAGACTGTGACTCTGCAAGTGTTCTGAAATCGCTCCAATGGATGTCGCTGTCGGCAGGTCTACGAATGCAGTCCATCTTACTTGTAACTAACTCGCGTACGGTAAATTCCGATCCTGATAAACGAAAAAAAAAAAAAATGGTCAGGCCCAAAGGTTTGTAGGATCTGGTGTTGTCAATCATCGCATGGTGTAGATCCGTCTTTCACCCAGACGTATTTTACACAGAAAAAAAAATCGTAACAGGGGACAAGGTTTTCAAGACATCAGCTCTCTGCTGAACATTGTTGTTTTCTTTGTTTGTTGTTGCTTTGTTTTAACGGTCCCATGACAGTGGATGGTGAGTGTGCCGTGACAGCCGATTGGACAACCAGAATGTCCTCAGCCCTCTTTGCTAATTCATGAGGAGTAGGAAAGCGTTGTCGTAATCACACAAGTTCTTAAACACGCTGTCTAGACAAGATCTCTGCGTCCCTTACGGACTTCTTTGGTCTGCCTTTTGGAAGGCAGTCCACTGCAGACTAGACCTCGTAGAATGGTCGTGGGCATGGAGATATGAGGAGCTAATGTACGAACCAGACAGGCCTAGGGTGCTTTGACAGCTGGGAGTTTCACGTGTTAGTCTGCCAGGGCATGTGTTGACTCACTGCCCACTTAACCACTCTCTTAGGTTCCTTCCATTACACGTCCGGCATAACCTGACACAGTCATTGTCTGAGGTTCTTTTGTGTGGACTTACATGATGTTAGATATAGCTGACATACTCATTGTCTGAAGTTCCTTTGTGAGGACATACATGATGCCAGATATAACCTGATATAGTCATTGTCTGAGGTTACTCTGTGTAGACTTACATGTCTGTCATAACCTGTCATAGTCATTGTCTCTAATATCGTTTTTGTGTGGACTTACATGTCTCAAACAACCTGATACAGTCATTGTCTTAATATACTTTGTGTAGACTTACATGTCTGTCATAACCTGTCATAGTCATTGTCTTTAATAACCTTTTTGTGGACTTACATGTCTCAAACAACCTGATACGGTCATTGTCTTAACATACTTTGTGTAGACTTACATGTCTGTCATAACCCGCCATAGTCATTGTCTTAGTATCCTTTGTGCGGACGCACATGATGTCAGACATAAAGACTTTACGTCAGGCTCCATGAAAATCTTGTTCAGATGTGCTGCTGCACCAAATGTGATTATTCAAGACCTGCAAGAGATTAACATTTTTCACTGAGTAAGATTTTACGGAAAAAAAGTTTTTTTTTTAACAGTCTTAGCGTGCTTAAATTATCAGCTCGAATGAGCCATGGATGTTTTCAAAGTATCAACAGGGTAGAGAGCTGGCGTTGATGACATGGCAGTCTTAATTGTGGACGCTCACGTTCGGCTGGGCTACAAGCAACTGGAACCGAACTGAATAGTATAAGATTCAGAGAATCTCTCTGGAGTGGCCACCCTGGAACGCTGCGAAATGTAGAGAACAGAGATGAAATGCTTGACTGTGGAATGATTCATAAACTTTCAGGTTTGCGTACCCCTGCACACACACACACACACACACACACACACACACACACACACACACACACACACACACACACACGCACACACACACACACACACACACACACACACACACACACACACACACACACACACACACTGGCTGACCGCACCTCTGCAGGTCTGATGTAGATCTGCGACCTCCACCTTAAACTCCTGTTTTCCTGTTTTTATCAAACGTGCTCTCTCTGGCCATTTACAGATGATGAAATATCAAGAGCTAATCCGAAGACAAAGTTCTTGATTCTGAGCACGTGAAATACACACGTGAAAGGAAAGCCAATACATTCATTTTCCGAACATAGATTCATTGTTATTTACCGTTTTTTACAACATAAGGTCATTTTACAGGACAGAGTACTGAAGGCTACGCACACTTTCTCGACCTTCGCTCTCTTTCCTACTCCTTGTTTACTTTAGGGATCTATTGCTTTGGTATATGATGTTTCACGGTCGATGATCAAATGGTTTGAAGATAGCGGGTTGCTGAATGTAGAATTGGGAGGGCGATTGCTTGTCTTCTCGAACTTCATCTTCTTTTAACGTACATTTTAGGTGCTCAATGAACAGATGTACTTCACAGTAAAGAAAGAGTAGCTTCTGTGCTAGTCCTTGTATATATTCCTATGGTTTTATTATCATTGTTATTGTTGTTGTTGTTACTGTTATTATTATCATTATGAGTTCTTATAATGCCTATCCTCGGTTGGAGATCAAGCTCAGCACATTTACAATCTACGCTCTCGTTTACACAGCGGGCTGCCTGCTGCCTGCCTGGGTAGAGCCGACTGAACAGCTGCCTGCTGGCGCTACATTCAGGCGTTGCCTATATGATTCAGTCGAATATCCCAGTTTTACATTCATTCTTTCGAGGCTTGCCATGTGTATTTGTTTCATCCATGCCAACAGTCAAACTGGCCTTCTCTTCCGAAAGTTGGTGATGGGATTTCAGGTGTGTGCGAGATTTTACGCGCGCGTTCACACAGTGAACCTCGGTTTCTAGTCTTATTCGGACTTTTTTGAAAATGGAGTCAGAACCAATTTTAACTCCGACGGAAAAGTCCCCCTGTACAGACACGACTCAGCAGAGATTCGAACCCGCAATGCCAGATTACATTTCCAGCGCTCTACCAACTGAGCTATTCCGGAGAATATGTCATAATCGCTTGCAAAAAATGATAATTGCATGGATTAACCTTGATCCATCCTTCCTTTGCATGCATATAGTTGTACTAAAGCTAAGAGTGTCGTCTAAATGAACGTTCCAATAAGCGTGAAATTGCACTTGAGTCGATCAAAACATTCTTGGTTCATTTCTAACACACCACCTTCCTTCGTTTGTCCTTGTTCCATACGTCCTTTCTCTCTCGTCCCCTCTTTCTGTTCAAACTGTCAGGCCTCGCTGACTGATCATCACGTGAACGAGACATCCAGAGACGGGAAACACAGGGTCCGGCGCATACCCTGAGTGAATAGACAAGGCCTTGGTGTAGCTGTGTCTGGCTCAGTGTAGGTGTGTGACCGAGACGAACCGGGTTGCGAGGCCTACATTATCCGTTTATTTATCTACCTATCTGTCTGTCTGTCTATCAGTCTATCGATCTGTCTGTCTATCTATCTATCGATCTGTCTGTCTGTGTTTGCCTGTCCATCTAGTCGTCAGTCTGTCTGTGTATGTCTGTCAGTTTGTGTATGTGTGTGTGTATGTGTGTGTGTGTGTGTGTGTGTGTGTGTGTGCGCGCGCGCGCGCGCGAGAGAGAGAGAGAGAGAGAGAGAGAGAGAGAGAGAGAGCTTAGTTACCTCTAGCTACAGGCCTAGATGGCCACAGAGCGTGTGCAGACCGTCAGGTCAGTATACAACATGGTCTCTGAATACACTCTCCACTGCAGGGGATGGAAGCCTTCTTTTCAACCGGACAAAAGACGCGCACTCTCATTAGGCGGGTGTGGATGTAGCCAACACCAGATCGTGCTGTTGCCTGGTACCCCAGCCCAACTGTCGCTGGCCAAGGCTGTAAGTCCCAGAGTTATGATGGCTGCTCCGAACTATCCAGGGCCGACACTAGAGCGAAGCACGTGCTAACTGTGGTGGGACACTTTAAGACAAATTTTTCACCCACTCCGTCTTTCTCCCCTCCCTTCCTTCACCCCTCACCCTTCTCCTTTCCCGGGTCCAGACTGTCTCCCCAAAGGGCACGTCTACCAGAGTATCCTCCTCCCATTATTCGCTCCCCTGGTTAGAAAAATTGTAACAAAGTAAAGAGGTTCGACACATAATGCCAATAGTTTGTGAAGTGAAACGAGTGTCCTTCTCTCTTGATAGAACAGAATGAAATAGTTTCACTTCTATCTGTGTCATTTTTGCGTTTAAGAAATTGATTAAACCGAAAGAAAATTCTGAAACACATTGCTTACACCCGTGGGAAGATTATTTCTGACATTGATATCACGACATACTTACACTGTGAATATTACTTCAATTACATACAGTGTAAGGAGATGAGGAATAAGCGTGTGGCAGATTGGAGTACTGTTTGATGTGACATTCTCGTTCACTACCAGATCATTTAATTTTGCTCTCTCTCTCTCTCTCTCTCTCTCTCTCTCTCACACACACACACACACACACACACACACACACACACACACACACACACACACACACACACAATCACATTCACACGACATTAGGCACACGGAGACAAACACACACACACACACACACACACACACACACACACACACACACACACGCGCGCGCGCGCGCGCGCGCCCCCAAGCATGCAAACACACCCTCTTTCCACCCCAATCCCCACGCACGCAGGTATTAGAGGAAGTTGGCCTACCAAGCGAGAAATCAACTTTCCTTCTTCCTCCTACCATTTTTTATGTTTAAATCATAGTTGAAAAAGAAATGATTTGCTATGAATATGGATTAGAAAACATTATGTAATAAATATCCTGACTTAGCTTAATATGAAACATGGGAATGAAACGTCTGCCTAAAAGAAGGGTGTCTTTGAACTTTGAAGGTGCACAAAGGAGTACATGAGTATAAGCAATAGTGGCAGAATTGTTACAGTTGAGAAAGTGCGGTCGCTGAGATATGACACGAATTACTAGTATAACCGGTATCATCATTATGTATTTGTATTACATCCTCAACATTATCACCGTTATCTTCATCCTCCTCCACCTCATTTCAAGCATAATCTTCTTCGTATCTTTATCATCATTGTAGTAGCGTTATTTTCATGATGATGATGATGATGATGATGATGATGATAGTGATGATGATGATGATACAAAAAGCAACCTCGGGTGTAAATGCATGTCTACTCATGAATCGCTGCACTGGTTGACTTCAAATTTGAGTGTATCTTAAATCGCCTGCTTTTATTTGCGTTTTTTTTTTTTTGTTTGTTTGTTTGTTTTTGCAATTTCCAGGCCGATACAACCTATTCTTCAAGTCAAAATCTTCCCAGTGACTTTGTGACCATGGCTCTACGAACTTTGCATACCAGCAACACGATTTACAGCAGCGGCAAATTGTCGTCTGCTACGCGTGTTGCAGTGTGGGAACGCAAAGGGAGCGAAACCAGGTCGAGTGGAAGGGGCTCAGGAAAGCAGACGACACAGTTCTGTCTGGAATGGAAGCCGCTGGCTTTTAACAACCGTTGCGAGTTTTAGTACTTCTTCTTCGGCAACAGCCATGACTTTTATCGGAACGTCAATAGCCCGGGTTTTGGAGCGGATAGGTCACAGAGATCTAAAATTTGTGTAGAATAGGCCAGTCCACTTTATCGCCGTAGCTCGGTGAGTAGTGCGTCAATGGCGTCAGGACTGCAGCCGAGAGCAGTTCTATTGTTGTTAGTTCGTTCCCCGTTCGGAGCGTTTTGACTTTGATATTCTTCTTCAAATTCGACTTTTGTGTGTGTGTGTGTGTGTGTGTGTGTGTGTGTGTGTGTGTGTGTGTGTGTCCCTCCCTCCCCCTCTCTCTCTCTGTCTGTCTGTCTGTCTGTCTGTCTGTCTGTCTCTCTCTCTCTCTCTCTCTCTCTCTCTCTCTCTCTCTCTCTCTCTCTCTCTCTCTGTGTGTTTGTTTACTCTCCTTGGGGAAAAAAGGCATTGCTATTTAATATAGTTTGACTGATTTAAGTACTTCCGCTTTTTCAACTGAAAAAAGACTCTCCTTCCATTATTATGTTTTCGTTTTCACATATATGCCACATGGTTATTTAATCTTTGGTGGCTCATGATGGAATTTGAAACAACAAGAGTACTACAGTGTGTCAATACAAATAAATAACTGTATCTAACGGGTTTGGGCTCTGTGAGTTCACTTGCTGTTTCTTTCTTCCTTTCCGTCTGTCTTACTTACTTGCTTTTATGTCTTTCATTTCTGATGATGGCAGGAAGCACTTGATCTAACTATACATCGTTGCTACCACGACAACAGAAGGTTAAGATAGATGTCGAAAACCAAAAGTTTTAAGCTGGACACAATAGCATCTCTTTGTCTCTCTGTCTTTCTGTCTGTCTGTCTGTTTCTCAAATGCATGGACATGCTCGCGCGTGTACGCGCGCGCGCACTGAAGGCAACAACATCGAACTATGGATGCACATGCGTACTCACTCCCGCTTTCACATACATGCATACAATTCATGTTCAGAAAAAGAAAGCTTACATGTATCAGTGTATGCTATCACGGCAAATTATTTTACTGGTGAAAATTATTTTACTTGTTATGAACATTTTCCAGTTTTGTCAAGGACAAAAATGCGAACGCTTTTAAGAAAAAAAAAATCAGTGTTATCTACCTTTGGACAAACCAATAATTTTCAAGGATTTTTAAGCTTTGAAATGGAGAAATGCTGAAGTTCCTGGACTTCTTCACTCTGATTTATTTTTATTGTCTTTGTGCCAAGCTGTTGGGCAGCATCAGATCAAGTAGCCGTTGGCCATTGTATGAGCTAGAACAATATGTTTGTTTGCCTCACAGTTTAGTGATGGTAGCCTCTTTCATGCCTGTTGTAATGCTGTTTGGAGCTTTGGTGTGTTACACGTTTTGTGTAGGCGTGCTGTGATATTGTCACTGGTCTAGCATCACTTTAACTCTACATTTGATACGGATTGTTTATGCTGTTGTCTCGTTCGTCATGTCTTTAGATGGATTTCCCCGTCTCCTCGACAAAGGTGGCTGTACGTCGCAGGTCCTCCAGTCCTCCGTAGAGCTTCCGGGCCACTGGGATTGGGTCGGGCCAGGTTTTCTCTCTCGAAGCGCTTGGTGGAGCGAGCAGGACTGCAGCAGATGTTCTGTTGTCTGGCTGCCTGTTCTGCAGGGGCGCTGCTCTGTGTTGCCGATGCGGAGTTTAGAAAATAGGTGGTGTTTCAGGCGGTTGTGGCCTGTCCTGAGCCTGAAGATGACTACCTGCTCTCGTCGAGTCAGCAGGTAGTACGGGTCTGCTCTGTTGTGGCGTGGATGCTGCTGCTCAGAACTAAGCTACATGTGTTTCTGATCATCAACAAACGATGCATTGTTTAATAACTTGGCTTTCAGTGTCAGATCAAGTCATGATTATCTACATTAAGGGTTATAGAGTAAACGTTTCAGTTTTTTTTTTTTCCCTTCCGTTCTCATAGGAAGTAAACAGGGGGAAAAAAAAGACACAACATAACGCAGATGAAGAAAAATTCAGTAAAGTAGAAAGCAAATGAATATTCTACACATGCAAATTCTGCCACATGAAGATATGTACAAAAACGATTCAGCACATGGCTATAGTAATGAGAACGTCATTAATGCGTCACTTAGAAAAACACTTTGAACGCGCGCGCGCGCGCGAGCACACACGCACGCACGCACGCACGCACGCACGCACGCATGCACACACACACACACACACACACACACACACAAAGGATGAATAAAAGAAGACAGCAGAATACAAGAGAGAGAGAGAGAGAGAGAGAGAGAGAGAGAGAGAGAGAGAGAGAGAGAGAGAGAGAATGTCAAGTAATTAGCAAAAGTATATTTGGAATGCCCCGTTTTTCTGCAACTGATATGTAAAGAATACATACACATACTATATTTGCGTCGATTTCATCATGGAAAAGTATCGGCGTCTAATTGTTAAATTCTAGAAGAAATAAAACTTCACGATACACAATGATCTATACGTCAGTTTGCACTAGCAGTAGTAACAATATAGCTTGGCTGTTCAACTGTCAGCAATGTTATGTTATCGACAAATGTCTTTGTCGTCGTACTATCAAAACTGAGCAATAGAGCTTTCCGATGCTCTTTGGTTGCTTCGTACACATTCCATCATAGGAACCTCCGCTGCTTTTCGATGATGATGATGATGATGATGATTGATGATGATGATGGTGACGACGACGATGACGACGATGACGATGATGATGGTAATGATGATGACGATGACGATGACGATGATGATGAAAATGATGATGATGATGATGATGATGATGATGATGATGATGATGACGACGACGATGACGACGACGACGACGATGATGATGATGATGATGATGATGAAGATGATGATGATGACGATGATGATGATGATGAGGAGGAGGAGAAGGAGGGAGGAGGAGGAGGAGGAATTTTTAAGATTAGTGACGACCAGTCAGCTGTTACCTACTTCACGAGGTGATCCAGTCAGGGAGACAATCCAGCAGGAGAGTGAAGGACAGAGGGGAGGACGAAACAGTCCAGATATGCCCCACAGTCCACATTGTGGCTGCACACTAAAACTTAATGCGCCAAGGAGTCAAGTATTTATAGACAGGCACAATTAGATTGTTTAGTTTCAAAACGAGTGACTGA
>JADBJO010000908.1:405000-417500 GCA_016801955.1 Conus betulinus | reverse complement strand
GACAAAACTGCGATGACACATTGTGTGAAAGCGCGACACTCATCCACGCCTGAATAGAAACCTTAAAACATTCTGCATGGTCCTGTGTGGGTGAGGAGCTACCCCCTCAAAGTTTGTCCTAGGAAACTTTCATAATTGTCCATAAAAGCTCTGTTAGTAATAAGAGATCTTCATCATCGTCGTCGTTGTCGTCGTCGACATCGTTGTCATCATCATCATATTTGATTAAATTATAATGTAATAATTTTCATGAATATAACCATCCTTGATCTACTGTAGAAGAAGAAGGTTAGGCGAAGGATCTACAGCAACTAATGTTACTGTTACCTTTGCTCTACAAACGACACTATGTTAGGAAGATCAGAGAGATACATACAGTATCATGGAGTAGGTCATATCATAAAACATATGAGAGAGAGAGAGAGAGAGAGAGAGAGAGAGAGAGAGAGAGAGAGAGAGAGAGAGAGAGAGAGAGAGAGAGAGAGAGATCCTGTTAATTTCGAAGTCAACAGCTGGCCGACAAGAGATAACTGTCCACAGTGATCAAGGAAGGGAGACAATGGGTGTTGTCAACAACCACAGCCAGACTTCTTGTTCTGGTTAAGAAGGATGTTTCTCATTGATGACGTCAACACCAACAGTCAGACCTACTGTAAAGATCAGGGTGGGTGTTTCTCATTGATGACGTCAACACAACAGTCACACCTATGCTGAATATCAGAGTGGATGTTTACCATTGATGAAGTCACCACCAACAGTCAGACCTACTGTAGATATCACGGTAGATATTAACCATGGATGACGTCAACACCAACAGTCAGATCTGCTGTAAAGATCACGGTTGATATTTAGCATTGATAATGTCAACACCAACAGTCAGACCTATGCTAAAGACCAATGTGGATGTTAACCAACCAGACAGACCTACTGCAAAGGTAAGGGTAAATGCAAATTTACCATTGATGCTGTCAAAACAGTCTAACCTATTGTAAAGATCAGGGTGGATGTTTACCATTGATGACGTCAGCACCAGACAGTCAGTTCTACTGTAATTTTCATGATGGGTGTTTACCATTGATGATATCAACACCAACAGTCAGACCTTTGTAAAAATCATGGTAGATGTTTACAACTGATGACACCAACAGCTACGGCCACACCTACTGTGGCATACCAGCCCGTCGCTCCCAGTGTTAGCTCTGATCTCCTGTTCTACAGGTCCTCAACGATACCCTGCCTGTATCAATCCTCCGCAGAGGTAAACCGGCACAAGAACACGTATCTAATAAATCAGTAAATTGATTGACTTTGAAAAGTGTAAAAGAACGGTAACTGGACAGCTTTCATTACTAAGCTTAACGTATTGGTAAACAGTTTACTAAACATATAAATGATTTGCTTGCAGAAGAAGAAAGAGAAGAAGAAGAAGAAGAAGAAGAAGAAGAAAGCTGGCAAATAAATGAAAATGAAATCAAATGCGATGTGAAGAAGAAGAAGAAGAAGAAGAAGAAGAAGAAGAAGAAGATGATGATGATGATGATGATGATGATGATGAAGAAGAAGAAAGCTGGCAAATAAATGAAAATGATATCAAATGCGATGTTGTCGCCCTAATATGTTTGGATTACAAGACGCTTGAAACCCACCCCCTTCTTCCCGTTCCTCTTCCTGTTTTTTTCCGGCGCCCCAGTATCACCTTGAAGTCAAGAACAGAGACAGCCTCTACTAAAACTGCAGAAAGCCAATAGCGGAAATGGGGAAGATAAGAAACCTGCATCAAGTAACTCCTGTCATGCTATTGTCTCTTTATTGTTCCAGGTATTTGTTTAGTGAGTTTCAAGTCTGAATTCACTGAGGGTCACCCAGTTCGCTTTCAAACAAAACTGTCGTCATCGTTATCGTCGCCATTGTCGTCGTCGTCGTCGACGTCGTCGTCATCATCATCATCATCATCATCATCAACATCATCATCATCATCATCATCATCATCATCATCATCATCATCATCATCATCATCATCATCATCATCATCATCATCATCATCATCACGACAGTCTAGTAGTAGTAGTAGTAGTAGTAGTAGTAGTAGTAGTAGTAGTAGTAGTAGTAGTAGTAGTAGTCGTAGCAGTGAAAGTGGAACGATAACAGTGACCACAGCAGCAGCAGCAGTAGTTTATACACCAGCAGCAGCAGCAGCAGTAGTTTATACACCATCAGCAGCAGCAGCAGTAGTTTATACACCATCAGCAGCAGCAGCAGCAGTAGTTTATACACCATCAGCAGCAGCAGCAGCAAGAGGAGTTGAGTATCATCATCATTATCACCATCAATAGCAGTAATAATAATAGGTGCACTTGTACCAGCACTAATAGCATCACCATTGTTAACATCATCATCGTCATCATCACCAGCAGCAGCAGCGGCAGCAGCAGCAGCAGCAGCTGCACCAGCACCAGCACCAGCATCATGATCATCATCATCATCATCATCGTTACAATCATCACTATTATCATCATCAATAGCGGCAGTAATAATAGTAGGTGCACTTGTACCAGCACACTAATACCATTACCATTGTTATCATCATCATGATCATCCTCATCATCGTTACAATCATCAGTGTTATAATCATCAATAGCGGCAGTAATAATAGTAGGTGCACTTGTACCAGGACTAATAGCATCATCATCATCATCATCATCATCATCATCATCATCATCATCATCATCATCATCGTTACAATCATCACTATTATCATTATCAATAGCGGCAGTAATAATAGTAGGTGCACTTGTACAGGACTAATAGCATCACCATTGCTATCACCATCATCATCATCATCATCATCATCATCATCATCATCATCATCATCATCATCTTCATCATCAATAGTAGTAGTAACAGCTGCAGTTGTAGCACCGATACCAGCAGAAAGGCAGTTGTGGTTGCAGCAGCAGCAGCAGCAATAGTAGTAGTGTGGTAGTAGTAGCAGTAGTAGTAGTGACTCAAGTAGTAGCAGTAGTAGAAATAGTAGTAGTAGTGAAAGCAGCAGCAGTAGTTGTTGTAGCAGCAGCAGCAGCAGCAGCAGTAGTAGTAGTAGTAGTTGTAGTAATAGTAGCAGAAGCAGCAGCAATAGTAGTAGTAGCAGCAGGAGCAGCAATAGCAATGTTATCAGCAGCAGCTGCAGCAGTAGAAGTAGCAGTTGTCGTAGTAGCAACAGCAGCAGCAAAAGCAGCAGCAGGAACAGAAGCAGCAGTAGTAGCCGCGGTAACAACAAACAACAACATGATGATGATGATGATGATGATGATGATGATGATGATGATGATGATCATCATCATCATCATCATCATCATCATCATCACAGTCTTCGCAGTCATCATCATCATCATCAGCAGCAGCAGCAGCAGCAGCAGAAGTAGTAACGGCAGCAGCAAGAACAGGAGCAGTACAGTGGTAGTAGTAGTAGTAGTAGTAGTAGTAGTAGTAGTAGCAGTAGCAGTAGCAGTAGTACGTAGTAGTGGCAGCAGTAGAAGCAGTAACAAGTGTGGCAGTAGTAGTGTGCAGGAAAAGAGTGACAGTATTAGCAGCAGCAGCAGTAGTAGCAGTAGCAGCAGTAGTGCCAGCAGCAGTAGTAGGCATCGTGGTAGCAGCAGAAGTTGTAACGGTAATGGTAGTAGCAGCAGTAGTAGTAGTAGTAGTAGCAGCAGCAGCAGCAGCAGCAGCAGCAGTAGTAGTAGCAGAAGTGAAAAAAAAAATCACAACTTCGTTATTTTGTAATAGCCTGTTTCTCCAGCATGTTGTCATTGTTTGTGTTGCACGTCTTGCTTGTGCTTGTACAGTGGCAGCATTTGATCCTGGTACCCAAACAGCGCGAACTGAGAAGTCAGTCCATGTGTCAACTGTATTCCTAATCACAGAGAGGCAAATAGCGTAGCTATAGCAACACTTAAAAATCGTTGAGTGTGAAATATCTCCCTCACTTCTAAAAGTCTTTTATTCCCGTCAGTTTGCCAAACTTGGACAGTCATGAAGATATATATATATATATATATATATATATATATATATATATATATATATATATATATATATATATAGCGCTAACTTTGTAGGCGAGATAATTATTTCATGGAGGTTGTGGGTATCTCGTAAAAAAAAAAAAACCCCTGTAAAGTGAGAAAATCTGCAAAACGTCAACCAAACTATTGAATTAGATGACAACCGGGTCAGTGTTGTCAAGAAGGAAAGGAAATGGCGGTATGGATACGTTTCAAAGTCTGGATGGAAAAAACCCATTCAGCTGGAGAGAGAGAGAGAGAGAGAGAGAGAGAGAGAGAGAGAGAGAGAGAGAGAGAGAGAGAGAGAGAGAGAGAGAGAGAGAGAGAGAGAGAGAGAGAGAGAGAGAGAGAGAGAGAGAGAGAGAGGGCGTTGACCAATAGTTTAATGTACTTGTTAATGCAATTTGTAGAAACAATAGAAGCTAAGGTCGATGGCAAGGCAGCGGGAAGAGCGACACCATGAAAGAGTGAGCAGGCCTGCCCTGTACCAGCCCTCAGACGGCTGGAGAAGGCCGCAACAGATGGCGAGAGTCGACCGGAAAGTCGTCAGTAACTATCGCCAGCTGGCTTTCGTTTCATGGTTTCATCGCCTTAGTCGTTTGTTCCGTGATCACGGTCCCACTTGCTTACATCGTAATTACAGCTTCAAAGGTTTATCCCATAGTTACAGCTTCGGTGTTTTATCCTGTGATTACAGCTTTAGGGTTTATCCCATGATTACAGCTTCAGTGGTTTATTCCTTACAGCTCCAGTGGTTTATCCCATAATTACAACCTCAGAGGTGTATCCCGTGAAGATAACTCCATGATTAATCCCATAATTACTACTTTTAATGGGTCAGGCCTCGGTAGTTCACCGGTAATTATGGCCCCCCCCCCCCCCCCCCCCCCCCCCCCCCCCCCCCCCCCCCCCCCCCCCCCCCCCCCGTGTCTTAATTTTTCTTCTATCCCATGGATATGGACTACATTGTTTATACCATAATTAAAGCCTTAGTTGTTTATGCCACAATGATGGCCATCGTGGTTTATCCCATAATTACAGCCTTAGTTATCTATCCTATCATTACAGCCTTAGTTATATTTCCCATAATTACAGGCTTAGTTAATCATCCCATAATTACAACCTTAGTTATTCATCCCCTAATTACAGCTTTAGTTATTCATCTCATAATTACAGCTTTGGTTATCTATCCCATAATTACAGGCTTAGTCATCTATCCCCTAATTACAACCTTAGTTATTTATCCCATAATTACAGCCTTAGTTATATTTCCCATAATTAAAGCCTTAGTTGTATATCCCATAATTACTGCTCTAGTTATGTATCCCCTAATTACCGGCTTAGTTATTTATCCCCTAATTACAACCTTAGTTATCCATCCCCTAATTACAACCTTAGTTATCCATCCCCTAATTTCAACCTTAGCTATGTATCCCATAATCACAGCCTTAGTTATTCATCCTTCAAATACAACCTTAGTTATTCGTCCCATAATTACAGCCTTAGTTATTTACCACATAATTACAGCCTTATTTACTAATCCCTTGATTACGGCCTCGCTGCTTTATCCAGAAAAGATGGCTCAGTCATGATCTGTCTACCTGGAGGAGGGTCCGTGTGTGGGGATGAGGGGATCTGGTAAAGAAGGGGACATAATGTTTAAAACATTATTCGCACTACGCACCGCTCACTCTCTAGACAGCAAAGTCGCGACACAAAACTGATGGCACAGCTTCCACAAATACTATAAATAAATACGCCTTTCCATCAAACCTCTCACACAGCACATGCATAGATTGGCCTGTAGAGAATCACCATGGGGGACTCAAAAAAAACTACAATACTCCGGAGTGGGTTACAATATCGTAAAACGGAATGTCTCTGTAAAAGGCTACACAACAACAACATCAATAACTTTTGCAAGATCACACCCAATGCGTAGCGAAGCTTTCAGCTGCACTTTTCAAATTAGGACTCACTCATGAATCACCAAAAGACATTTCAAGGGAAAAACACGTTCTGAAGCTATAGAAAACACGGTTTATGTCTCAAAGCTCCTCAATGAATTCCAAGATTCTCCCTTCCCTTAGCCCCTCGAGAGGAATTATACGGGATGAGGTAATAATCTATGCGGGAAACTACCGAAATCCGAGGGCAGGATTGGTGTTTAAAGTCACAGATGACTTCCTGGACACACATCCAGCCTTCAGCCGACCAAAGCGAACTTCACAATAAAAGAAAAATGGAACCTCTCGCTCCAAGTCAAATCTCCAAGAGGCAGCAGTCCTGGCCCAAAAATTACGGTTACAAGCCCCCCATCTCCACACACACACACACACACACACACACACACACACACACACTCCCTCAGTACACACATACACAAAACAGCCTTCTTTTCAATTTGCCGTCTTAGGGAGGGAAGGGGAAGGGGGAGGGGACTTCGCAGGTCCTTTCTAAGGTTGAGGGTTAAAGTCCGACTCATGCACCCAATCCATTCAACACACACACACACACACACACACACACACACACACACACCTTGCTGCTTCCCGTTCTGAACGCGTTCACCACACCATAGCGTGACGGCAAGTCACGAACTTACTGCCCCAGCCACTCCAGGTCGGCGGGCCGTTCACCAGAGGGGAGAGGACAGGTCGAAATCCTCCCGCAGGGAGAAGGCAACGAGGCACTAGTCCCGGCGAGGACGCAACCAGGCGGGCAAGGCAACAAAACGGAGCTGGAAAAGAAAGTTCCGGTCTAAGTCCCTTCACACACACACACACGCACGCACAAACACACACACACACACACACACACACACACACACACACACTCACACACACGAAAGAAGAGTCAGGATTCGCTGATTAAAGATGTCATAAAGGAACCATTTTTCTTTCGGTAAATGCGTGAAATGTTTTGGAAAAGACAAAATTCAAAAATACAAAATAAGGTGGAATTCTGAATAGTTAAAAGAAACACGATGGGTCGTCCCCTTACACCAGCAACTCACCTCGTCCCGCTTGACCGGTTAAAGGTGACCGCTGGGGAGTTTGGGGACCTGGTCCCTTGAGCAGGTCACACACAGTTGTGCCAGTGCTGAGGGTCTCCAAGCGGAGTGTGTGTCCCAGGGAACTCTTCTGACGGGTCAAAGGGGCCACAACCCGATCGATAGACAGAAACGAAACAAAACCCGATGCCTGACACGCTCCATGGTTTATTCCATAAATATGGCCTCTGTGGTTTATTCCATGATGACGATCTCCTAATCTATTCCATTATTGCAGTGGTTTATAGTATGTTTAAGGCCCAGCGTTTTGTTCTATAAATGAACCTTCGTGATGTATTCCATTGTCACAGCATCAACAGTCTTGACAACAGCTTCATTAGTTTATCCCATGATTGTATCATTAGTAATTAACTCCATAGGGACAGTATCTGTGGTTTATAAATAACAACAGCTTCAGCGATTTACCCCCATAATTAGGACATTGGTAGTTTCTCCCGTGGCAGGTTCAGGTTTGTTTGTTTGTTTGTTGTTGTTTTTTTTTTTTACATAATTACGGCATAAATGATTAATCCTTTATGGCAGCAGTCTTTCTCCCCTGTGTTCATAGTCTATGATTTATCCAATAATGACTTCATTTGTGTTTACCATAATTAAGGCCGCAGCTGGTTTATCACATAACTTTTTCCTCACTAGTTTCTAAGATGATTTCAGCCTCAGCGGTTCATCCAATACGCATGTCCTCTGTAGCTTCTTAATTAATTATCGCCTCCATTGTTTGTCGTATAACTACAACCTCAGTTGTTTACCTCACAATTACGACCTCAGTAGTCTGACGCTGATCATAAGACAAAATGCGTAGCCCGTAAAGTACAACGGTGCAAGGTGAAAATGGCCTTGTACTTATAGACCGAGAGACAAAAAAAAAAAAAAAAAAAAAGCAAGAAAAAGAAAGAAAAGAAAAAAAAAAAAAAAAAAAAAGAAAAGAAAGGAAGCAGAATGGTACTGGTTGGAGTGGTAGGGTACAGAGAATACTCTCAAAGACCTGCTGTTCTTCTTCTTCTCCTATTCATAGCAATTAGCTGGGTGACCCCGCAATGTACCTTGGTCAGTGAGAAGAATGAAGTCTAGACGACTGTTACGGCTTTTTTTGGTGTGTTTGTTTGTTTGTTTTACATCATTGACTTTGTTGTGGCGACTGGGTGACAGGTCCTTTCTTCTGTACTTTTCTGGCCTTTTTACGTGGGCTAATCGGCTGTTTCTGCATTCTGTTACATCATTGACGTTTTTACAAAGACTAATCGGCTGTTTCTGCATTCTGTTACATCATTGACGTTTTTACATGGACTAATCGGATGTTTCTGCATTCTGTCACATTATGGACCTCGTTTTTGAGAATTGTGTGACTGTTCCTGAACTCTGACACATTATTGGCGTTTTCGGGGAAACAGAGTAACTGTTCCTGAATTGGGTCACACTATTGACCTTTTCGTGAGGACAGGGAGATGTTCCTGACTCCTGTCACATTACTGACCTTGCTGTGAGGGGTCACAGGACAGGGTGACCGTTCCTGCGTTTTGTCCCATTGTTCACCTTGATATGAAGACAGGACGACTGTTTTCCTGAATTTCTGTCCCATTGTTCACCTTGATATGAGGATAGGGTGACTGTTCCTGCATTCTGTCCCATTTCATTCACCTTGATTTGAAGACCCAGTGACTGTTCCTGCATTCTGTCCCATTATTCACCTTGATATGAGGACAGGGTGACTGTTTCTGTCCCATTATTTACGATGACATAAAGACCGGGTGACTGTTTCCTGCGTTCTGTCCCATTATTCACCTTGATATGAGGACAAGGTGATTGCTGCTTAATTCTGTCCCTTTACTGACAGGTTGAGAGAGGCTGTTCCTGAATTCTCTCAGATTACTGGCATTGATAATGACTGACTGATGTCGTGGAGGGTCAGATTCCGACTAAGGAGTGATAGCTTGACTGATGCTGTAGGAGACCTGGTTCTGACGAAGGATGGATGACTGACTGGTGTTTTTAGAAGAGCTGGTTCTGATGAAGGATTGATGACTGACTGGTGTTTTAAGGGAGGACTGATGAACAACAGTGTTTTAAGGGAGGACTGATGAACGACTGGTGTTTTAAGGGAGTATTGATGACTGACTGGTGTTTTAAGGAGAGCTGGTTCTGACGAAGGATTGATGGGTTAACCACGAATGTATTGACTGTTCCTGCACTCTTTTATATGACTGACCTTGCCGTGGGGGCTGGGTCACTGTTCCTGCATTCCTTGCTGTGGTGACAAATCAGTTGGCTGCTTGGCCGAAGAGCGTTCCTGTCCAGCTGGTTAATTCGTTGCTGTGGCAGGAAGATGCAGAGACAGTGCGGAGGGAGAGATGAAGGACGGAGGGGAGTTTCTTCCTGTTCGTCCTCTCAGCCACCGGAGGTCTCAAGTTAGAAGCACATTTCAGCATAAGATACGTGTTGCTGCTATAACCACTACGACTGTTCCGACTTCTGTGGAAGCAAAAACATCAGCTACAAAAAAAAAAAGAGAAAAAAAAACACAACCTAATGAGACAAATGAAATTTCCTACTGGACCTGCTGCGGCGTGTTCATACTATTAGTTACTATTGTTGCTACATTTTATGTTAACAAGCACATGCAACCATTACTTAACGCGCCTCTCTCTCTCTCTCTCTCTCTCTCTCTCTCTCTCTCTCTCTCTCTCCCTGTATCTCTCTCTTTCTCTCTCTCTCTCTGCATCTATGTCTCTCTTTTTTCTCTGTCTCTCTCTTTCTCTCAAACACACACACACACACACACACACACACACACACACACACACACACACACACACACACACACACACACACACACACACACACACACTCTCTCTCTCTCTCTCTCTCTCTCTCTCTCTCTCTCTCAAACGATGCTCTCTTGAATTTCAGAATGAAACTTTATTCTGCTTCACTTTATTTCAGCAAGTAACTAGGTCTCAGCACCAAAAAGCAGTGAACAGAGTGAAGATCACCAGAAGGGAGAGAGACACCCATACGAAGGCTATTCTGTGAGTGCTTAGAATCCGAACTCATGACAATATCTTAGCAGAGGACATCATGTTTTTGCAACGTCCACTTTTGTCATTGCCAAAGTTAAAGTTTAGTTTCCAGAGAGTTTTCACCTTATTCATGTCACAGACTCTGGAGCATATTGTCCATAAAGATCAGAGCTTTTTTAAGAGAGGTCTCCAGTAGCAGTTACAGAGCTATAATTTATGACGGATCCTGAAGAATAAAAATGGTCGATGCCTAGAAAAGTGTGGTGCTAAAATGTGTTTTAGAAAATGTCTCCATGCCGTGGTTGTCCCCTTTACTGCAGGCATTCCAGAGAACGTGCTCCAGCAGAGCCAATCAACCACACAAGCAGAAAGATGCAGCATATACGGGGGGCAATGGAAGCCCTTCAACAGACTTGATGTTCACAGTGATGCTGCATGAACATGAGTGAGCCCTGGACACGACGAAACACGTTTTGTTAATGTTCGTGACGTCATGTGGGTATATAAGTGTGGACGTGTTGGTTTGAGAGGATGTTAAAATGTACGTAAACCGAGCGGTATTGATTCGATAAAATAGCCTCATTGAAAGGCCGATAGTTCTTTTCTTTCGACAAAATTCTAAATACTCTCAGAACAGCCAATGCCCCAGAATCCAACCGCAACATCCAAGGTGCTGCTGGTTATGAACGTTCTGTAGCACCCCTTCCATCCATCCAACCCATCCAAAAGCCATCCCTTCAACTAACCTTTTCAGCCCATTTCCTTATCAACCTTATGTATGTAATGTTGCTGCACTTTAATCTATCGACTTGCGACATTTATGCAATTCCATCATTAAAACATCCAACTGATCTCAAAATCTGTTTTTGTGATAAACATTTTCTGTAAGAAGCATAAACGAAAGTGACTGGTTCTTTTAGTTAAAAAAAAAAAAACAGGTTCACGTGTGTGTGTGTGTGTGTGTGTGTGTGTGTGTGTGTGTGTGTGTGTGTGTGTGTGTGTGTGTGTGCGTGCGTGCGTGCATGCGTGCGTGCGTGCATGCATGCGTGCTTGTGTGTGTGTGTGTGTGTGTGTGTGTGTGTGTGTGTGTGTGTGTGTGTGTGTGTGTGTGTGTGTGCTTGATAATCTGCCTCTTATCATCCCAGATGTGCACAGAGTGAGAGAGAACCATATGCAAAACACTTTTAATATGTTCAGACACACACACACACACACACACACACACACACACACACACACACACACACACACACACTCACTCACACACACATACGCACACTATATAAGGAGCGAGAGCGAGCGAGCGAACAAGAGAGAGAGAGAGAGAGAGAGAGAGAGAGAGAGAGAGAGAGAGAGAGAGAGAGAGATAAAAAACATTAATGACGGCAGCTTTCTTATTCAAACCACAGTAAAAGATACTTGTTTTTTAAACTCAGCAAAAAGGCGCATTATGTTTTTAAATTCTTCATCATGTCATGCGCATGTGAGTAAGGTTGACGTCCTTCACGGCAAGAGGATAAAGCAGGCGAGTCATGTGCCTCTGGATGGAGTGGTCCCCGTCCAAGTAGAAAGATCACGGAGCAGGGGGAGGTCATCAACACGCTGCACCATCCTCCCGTGCGCTTAGCATACCTTGTACAAACTCCTCTCTTGTCAGGACTCGGTCACCTGCAACACCAGTCAGTCCACCAATCCTTCGTCAGAACCACGTCCACTACAGCATCAGTCAATCCACCAATCCTTCGTCAGAACCAGGTCCACTACAACATCAGTCAATCCACCAATCCTTCGTCAGAGCCAGGTCCACTACAACATCAGTCAGTCCACCAATCCTTCGTCAGAGCCAGGTCCACTACAACATCAGTCAATCCACCAATCCTTCGTCAGAACCAGGTCCGCTACAACATCAGTCAATCCACCAATCCTTCGTCAGAACCAGGTCCGCTACAACATCAGTCAATCAACCAATCCTTCGTCAGAACCAGGTCCAATATAACATCAATGAACCCACCAAATCCTTCGTCAGAATCTATCCTTCTGAGACATTAGTCAATGGTCAATTCATTGTCATAAGTACGTCCCTCGCAATATCATTAATCGTTAATTAAGTCTTTGTGGGAATTCTGTCCTTTGGAACATTAGTCAACCAATCAATTCTTCATCAGAATCTAAAGCCCTGAACCGTAGGTCAAATCAATCAGTCGGCCACCAATTAGCTGTCAATCAATCGCCAATCAGCCAGTTAGTCATTCAGTGAGTCATTGAAACAATCAATTCTGGAATCGGATAATCAGGACTTCGACCAAGTAGCCACTCAATCAATTCATGATTGAAAGAATATCTAGCTAGCTA
>JADBJO010000908.1:350000-402500 GCA_016801955.1 Conus betulinus | reverse complement strand
CAACTCAATCATTTACACGGATGACTAAACACACACATGCACGCTCACAAAAATACACTCAGCACAAGCTCTCTCTCTCTCTCTCTCTCTCTCTCTCTCTCTCTCAAGCACACATATGCTCTCTCTCTCTCTCTCTCTCTCTCCGCTCAAAGCACACATATGCTCTCTCTCTTTCTCTCTCTCTCTCACCCCCCTCTCTCTCTATCTGTCTGTCTGTCTGTCTGTCTGTCTGTCTGCCTGTCTATCTATCGAGAGAGAGAGAGAGAGAGAGAGAGAGAGAGAGAGAGAGAGAGAGAGAGAGAGAGAGAGAGAGAGAGAGAGAGAGAGAGAGAGAGAGAGATGCTTTTTTACAGGAACTTCTGTTCGTCCTTTGTAAAATCATCTACCAGAAAACATACTTAATTATTTCATATTGCACGTCTCCTCGTTGGATTGAAATAACGTAATATAATTTAGATTAATGATTGTATGAAGGAGTAAGTTAACAGGACGGAAGGAGGAGGAGTCACTGTGCACCATATTTCTGTTGGGCATGGAACGCTTACAGAACAAAGAAAAAAAAAAAACAACTAATATCAAATACTCCATTTTCGTTTTACACCACTGGCACAAATACCAACAAACCAATTTGCACACTCGCACACGCGCCTGCATGATCTCTCTCTCTCTCTCTCTCTCTCTCTCTCTCTCTCTCTCTCTCTCTCTCTCTCTCTCTCTCTCTCTCTCTCTCTCTCTCTCAATGCCAGTATCGATTTCAAAAGTGGAACAGAGGAAGCGGTTTTAATCTGTGAAGAATTTGCTGGAACAGTTGAAAGACGGAGAGCAAACAAATCGTCAATTTGGATCTGAAAGTAAAATGTGATGGAACATGGCGGACATTGGAACTTAATTCCATTGCCAAACATACAACATTGTACCATACAAAGCGCGGACTAAAGATATTGCAGAGACCGTTGAATTGCTGCAAAACTGACCAGGGACTGTCGTGTCGATGATGAGAGACACCACCATCGATATTACGATCAACAGAAGCCACAGCCTGGCTTGTCCCGCCACAGCCCTGACATGAGGCAACCCACCGGAGGAGACACTGCACTGCTGCCAGGTCTCTTCGGTGAGGTTCAGTGGTGCCTGTTCTGAGCCAGGATACGTAGGACAGTACCCACTATGCTCCCTATCCATGACGATCATGGCTCAGTCGTGGAGCCCTCTCTTGAGGGCACATAAGACCGTATGGCGAAAGCTTGGCTGTGTCTGGAGTGGCACTGTCTTCATCTGTTCGTGGGCAGGGGTGGTTGGGTCTGTGGGGTGTGCTCGGCAGCTGGAGGTTGGTGTCTTTTGTCGGTGGGCTCTGCAGTCATGAAATATGGGCTGGTACACTCATGGGTATGCTATTTTAAGGCTGTTATGAGTTGCATCCTGTAGTCTGATTTACCTCTGTTCAGGAGCAGTTATGTCCCTTGATAACTTAATGGAGTATCCTGCGCGTGCCTGTATCCATCGTCAACACAACGCAGGCCTCCAAGGGTGGTACAGGACTGCTCAAAAGGCAGGTGAAGACAGAGCTTCTCTGGGTCCTCCCCAGCACCTTCGGTGTTTTTCTTTTTCATTGCTCAGTCGTGGAGCCAGCGTAAACGAGAGCTCTCCCTCCGGAGGCCGTTACCACGTCTGTCAAACGACAGTCACCCATGAATTAGCCGAGACCGGTGGCCCCGACAGATATCAACCAAGGGCGTGGACGTTTAGAGGAAATCTAATCTAAAGTTTTCATGTAGCTCTCAGGGCTACAGGATTGAAATCTTGGTCGATGAGGACAAGGATTATGAAGAAGATGCTGTAGATTTGCGTTCTGGTCTGACACTGCTAAGCTGTACGCTTATTTTCATAACATATCCCGTCGTCCACCAAGCCCATGAGTTAAACACACCTGCACTAATGGTCAGGACGTTAGAGCAACATTCCACAAGACGCATTTACTGAGTGGGTGAAACTCGACCGTGTGGTTCCATTCTTCCAGGCTGAGCCTATGGTTAACTCAACGCTGTGAAGGAGCAGGTTGGAACGGAGAAATCCCACAAATAATTGGCTCTGACGGGAATCGAACCCACGGCCTCAAAACCGGGAGTCCGAGACGCTAAGCACTTCGCCATGACGACAGGTATTTCCAGTTTTCATTGTCACAAACAACAATCACGCGCATGTTCATCTGACAACGTTTCGCTCTGCTGATTAAGCTTCGCGGCGTGGACCATGCTGTTTACTGTCAATGACACGATCGTCATACACCATCCTCCCCCGCACAGACATGTTCACTGCCCCCCCCCCCCCCCCCCCCCCCCCCCCACCCCTGCTGGGTGAACTGCTAGCATCCATAGACCCGTCCCCCAATCACGTGCATAACTATCACACGGTGACGAGCTTAATTTGGACTCTGCCCACGAAAGGTCCTTGTGTTTTATTAAAACCCTGTCAATGTTTTAACCGTGTCATCGGGCCAATCGAACCAGGGGAACTGCCACACAGCGCAAACTGTTGACATCAGGAATCGCGCGGATTTTTAACGCCAAGCTGCGTTGCTGCGCGGGATATTCCGAAAAGTGCCGGCAGTTCACTCGGGCTGTGCCGAGTGAAAAGTGGCCGTGTGAAGCGGCCGTCTCACAAACAGAGTGTGTTGGTGTATGCGTGCGCCCTACGCACGCGCGGGCGTGCACCTGTGTGTATGTATGTGTCCATGCGCGCGGAATGAGTACGTGCAAGCGTGTGTTTGTGCGCATGTGCGCGCATGAGTGTGTGTGTGTGTGTGTGTGTGTGTGTGTGTGTCATGGCCCCTCACCTTTCTTCATCCCATCCCCATTCCACCCCCGTTCCCCCCTCCCCTGTCTTTCAACCGTTCACCAGATTCATCGTAGAGATTGCACTTCCCACTGTTCCTACACACGAATTATTTATTTGTCTGTCCAGTTATCATGTCTTGTCCGTTTCTCAAGTTCATTTGCTTTTTTGGGTCTGTTTATCAAGAAATCCATTTTAACTTAGTAAATCAGTTAGTTGATAGCCAGTTAGCTAGTTAGCCGGTTGGTTGGTTGATTGGTTGATTAAGTTTACCATCAATCATTTCTTTCATAACATAGTTACGCAGTTAGTTAGCCGTTGTATTTCCCCCTGGCGTAATTTAGCTACATTTTATTGCAGAATCTTCAAAATGTGTGTACTTTTATTCAGCGGTCATCTAAGAAACATTATGTTATCTATGTCTTCACAGGTACTCTAAATATGTATATCCTCATTGCACTTGGGCAGCTGTTATGTTAATTGATTGACTGATTTATGTGTTGATGCATTCATTTATTCATAAAGAAACATTATGTTATCTATGTGTCTTCACTGGTACTCTAAATGTGTATATCCTCATTGCACTTTGGCAGTTGTTATGTAATTGACTGATTTATGTGTTGATGCATTTATTTATTCATTCACTTCATCTACAGATCTGAATAATTATTGATAAAACTCCGCCAAAAAACGTTGACAAACGAATCACACGACAAAACACGACGCGTTTCGACCTCTTAGGTCTTCTTCAGGCAAGATACACTACACTCAGGGCAACGAAAATGAACGAGCAATCGTTTATCTTCATCCAGTTCGGCGACAAGATGGGCGTTGAATAAAAACCAGGCTGTCAGGAAGAAGACAATGTGTGAGTCGAGGCAGTAATGATGATAATAATAATAATAATAATAACAATACTGACAGGAATGATGATAGTGATAATGATGATAAAAAATATTGAAAAAAAAAAGAGGATTACTACCATTTTTGGTGACATATAGCTATAGCAGTTGTAGTATGGGAGAAAGGAGAGGGGGTTAGAGGATTGTCAAACAGCATGGTTGTCGAGGCAACAGTCTCAGTGGCGATGACGATGGTGATGTTAATGGTAATGATGGTAATATCAACACTAACCATGGTATTAATAATCGTGATGATAATGCTAACAACAATAGTAATGGTAATGGTCATAATAGCACTGATAAAGATAAAAGTGTGACACAAAAATATAATAATAGAAAAATGTTAATAGTAATGATAATAGTAGTGCTTATACTAAGGGAAGGGAGGAAGAAAAAAAAGGAGGAGGGGGAGGGGGGGGGGGGGACAGGGAGAATAAAGAGAAGGAAGGTACAAATTATGGAAAGGGTGGAATCTAATAGATATACTAATAATTATTATGCATATTAATAGTTATAATAACTATCATGACTATAACCATATACTAATGATAGTGATGCTATGGAAGGCTGGAAAAGTGGTAAGTTGGAATGTCAGAAATATTGTGAAGAATAATGATTATGTTAATAATAGTAGTAAATTAAAACATTTGTAACAGTTATGAAGTTGTAACAACAGCTATACTGATGATAATAGTAAAAAAAAAAAAAAAAAAGAAAAAGAAAAGAAAAGAAATATATGCAGAATTGGTAATAATGATAGTGATCATAATAGCGATAGTGGTGATGAAAATAAACGTGATATTAACACTAATCGAGATAATAAGAATAATAAAGTTGGTAGTTTTTTTTTTTTTTTTTTCTAATTTTTAATGAAGGTGATGATGATAGTACTGATAATGATGATGTGATGACAGTGCTGCTGATAGCAATGATAATAACAGTAATATTGGTAATAGTCAAAGT
The DNA here is from genome assembly GCA_016801955.1 of Conus betulinus. Lineage (NCBI taxonomy): Eukaryota > Metazoa > Mollusca > Gastropoda > Neogastropoda > Conidae > Conus > Conus betulinus. The sequence continues at coordinate 397,803 of JADBJO010000908.1, read as the reverse complement.
AGGTGGAAAGGAATAGAAATGGCCAATGACGTAAAAGTTAATGGCGCTTCTGGAGCGGGAAGAAGGTGGGGGGGAAATGTTGCAATGTTCGTGATAGTAATGGTAGGTGAAAAGGAATAGGGGTGATCAAAGAGTGAAATGGTAACAATATTATTGGACCGGACAAGAGGGGGAGTGTTGGGGAAAATAAAGGGATGGGGGTGGGATAGTGTCCGGTTTGGTGAGAGGGCAGATTTTGCAGTTGGGCTTTGTGACAGCGTAAATAGTAACAACCGCGCAAAATATAACAATTGTTACAACTTCCGCAGGCCGCCCGCGCAAAATGTAACGATTTTCGATGTTGTGACATTTTGCGCGGGCAGCCTGCGCATATTGTAACAATTGTTACAATTTGCGCCAGGCGCCCACCTTTTGACGGAATTAGCCAAAAAAAAAAAAAAAAACTGAGTTTTTGTCATTACAGATCAAGTCAAAGTAAAATCTTCATGAAGTTGATGAATTTGTGTTCATCATATTATATCAAAACGAAAGATTAAAACAAAGCCTACATCTTAATTTCTTAATGTTTGTTTGCTCTTCTTTGTTTCACTCGTTTTTCATTGGATTTAGCATTACAGTACACCCCGCTTATAAGGAAGGGAGCCAGATTTTTCTGTTCCTTATAAGCGGCTTTCCTGGTGACCAAACTTCGGTTATAAGAACACTATATTCAGTTTGTTTCATATAACCGATATTGTGCAATAAAAAGAAAGAGCAATTACAGAAGACTGCAAAATACAAACGCACTCTTTTTGGTGCTTTAATCTAAAGTAAAGAAATAGAAAAAACCAAGCACATAAGTACGCATTCACCGTGCACAATTGAATAAATTGTACATCAAAAAAAAAAAAAAATCAACACGTACTTCTGTACTTTTTTTTAGCTCTGGACATTAGCATTCAACATTATGAGCTGTTTGAAAAAAAAAAATTATAGTGTTTGAAACAAAAGGGAAAAAAATGCTGGAATGGAATTTGAAAAACAGAAAGTTATTTAGCACTTTTATTAGATTATTGAAATTTTCCCTCCTCCTCCTCCTCCTCCTCATCTCATCATCTTCTTATTCTCGTTTCTCGTCTATCATCAGGCATTGTATCTTGTATAGACAATGTGGCTACTTGGATGAAATGTAACAAACTAAAAATGAATGATCATAAAACTGAACTTCACTTGATTGGAACCAAGAACAAACTTTAGTAAACAGATGTTCGTTCCGTCGTCGTCGTGTCTGATTTGGAAATAACATTGTCTGATTCTGTTCGCGATCTGGGTGTATATTTTGATTCGTCTTTGACAATGGACACACATATAAATTAATCATCTCTGCAAGAATCTTTATTTTCAGCTTCGTAAACCGAGCAAAATTCGTCCTTTCCTGAAAGTTGATGCTGCCAACAAACTTGCTGTTGCTTTCATTCTCTCTTGCTTGGATTACTGTAAATCTATGCTTGTGACTCTTTCTGATGAAAAGCTGTCCAAACTTTAAAAAAGAAATTGCTGCCAGACTAGTGTTACAAAAGCCGAGGTATAAGAGTGCAACAGCTCTTCTGCGCACTCTCCACTGGCTTCCTGTCAAGGCTAGGATAGAGTACGAGGTTGCCTCTCTTCGTTTCCAATGTCTGCACTTCGAATCAGCACCCTCTTATCTTTCTGACCTCTTCCATCCCTATATGCCTCCTAGAGCACTCAGGTCTCAAGATCGTCATTGCTAATAGTTCCGAGGTATTCTCCGAATTCCTACGGCAAAGGCGCTATATCAGTTTCCGGACCTTCAATCTGGAATTCTCTACCTCCTTCTCTTAGAAAGGTCACCTGCCTCCAAACTTTCAGATCACAACTAAAAACCTGTCTCTTCAGAAAGTACCTCGACTGATGTATTTATAGCCTCTCTCTCTCTCTCTCTCTCTCTCTCTCTCTGTGTGTGTGTGTGTGTGTGTGTGTGTGTGTGTGTGTGTGTGTGTGTGTGTGTGTGTGTGCGTTGTGTGCGTGTTGTAAGGCTTTTTGGGGTGTTTCACACACACACACACACACACACACACACACACACACACACACACACACACACACACACACAAGCGCGCTTGCTTGCTTGCTTGCTTCTCTTTTTTATATTATAGAAGATAATGCTAAATGAAAGGAAGAACGAGTGAAACAAACAAACACGCAAATGAACACTTAGAAAGTTAGATGCAGATTTTGTTTTTATCTTTCCATTTGCTATAATAGAGAAAAATTCACCAACTCCTTGAAGATTATACTTCAATTTGATTTCTAATGACGAAAACTCTGATTTTTTTTTTTTTTTTTTATTTTTGCTAATTTCGTCAAAAGGTGGGCGCCTAGCGCAAATTGTAACAATTGTTACAATTTGCGCGGGCTGCCCGCGCAAAATGTAACAACATCGACAATTGTTACATTTAGCGCGGCAGTCCGCGCGCAAATTGTAACAATTGTTACATTTTGCGCGGTTGTTACAATTTACGCTGTCACAGGCTTTGAGCAGGGAAAAGTACCTGGCAGCTGACGTGTGATGTTGTTCAGTTTACAGCGCACCAGAAGGTCTTTGAGGTTTTCGTCACGTTTGATATATGTTCTGAAATGTGTAGTGTCCATGATGTTGCAGTAGTGGTCACAAAGTACTGGTGAGAAATTTTAAGTTTTTAAGTTCTAACATTGCTACAGCACCTGTCACGCTTTAGTCTTCTCGGGGCAACATTCCTCGCATTGAAATCGTTCCTCAACTTGTGCGCAGAAGTGTTTTCATGCTAGCGGAACTGGCAATTCTGCTGCTGCTAGGTAGCTTGCGTCAGATTGTCAATTACTTCCAGGATGAAGCGTTTCCCGTCGATCACCAGATGATAGAAAAGCATGGTGGTCTTCTTCCTGGTTGATTCTAAGTGTGGTGTCAGTTGATGTGAAGTGTGGTGTCAGTTGATGTGAAGTGTGGTTTCAGTTGATGTGAAGTTTGGTGTTAGTTGATGTGAAGTGTGGTGTCAGTTGATGTGAAGTGTGGTGTCAGTTGATGTGGTGTGGTGTCAGTTGATGTGAAGTGTGGTGTCAGTTGATGTGAAGTGTGGTTTCAGTTGATGGAAGTTTGGTGTTAGTTGATGTGAAGTGTGGTGTCAGTTGATGTGAAGTGGTGTCAGTTGATGTGGTGTGGTGTCAGTTGATGTGAAGTGTGGTGTCAGTTGATGTGAAGTGTGGTGTCAGTTGATGTGAAGTGTGGTGTCAGTTGATGTGGTGTGGTGTCAGTTGATGTGGTGTGGTGTCAGTTGATGTGAAGTGTGGTGTCAGTTGATGTGAAGTGTGGTGTCAGTTGATGTGAAGTGTGGTGTCAGCTTCTCACATCTTTCTGTCAATCTGAAAAAAAAAAAAAAAAAAAAAAAAAAAAAACCAACCTTCACCTCTGAAGACAGTGATTGCTTTCAGTTCCTTTTTTTCCTTAAAAAATTTTGTTTTTCCACTTTGGCCGAAAAACGTTCACCTATGATGAAAATGATTGCTTTCAGTTCCATTGCTTTTTTTTTTTTTTTTTAAGATTCTTTGTTTGCCCTTAACAATGTACACCAGGTAACAATGGACAAGACGGTGCTAGCATTATATACGATGGCATTTTTTTTTTTGCTGTCCCATCTTCTGTGCCGCCTCAGTGGCAGTGCACCCACGCCGCTCATTCCGACACCCCGTCCACAGCCACAGTCACAGCCCCGGCACCGGCAATCCACAGGGAGCAGTCAATGTCAAGTCGTCAAGAGGCAACCCACTGGAGGAGACACTGCACTGCTGCCGAGTCACTCCGGCGGTGTTCAGTGGCGCCTGTCTTGATCCAGGACACCACCTACTAAGCCCCCTACTGACGACAGTAATTGCTTGGTCGCGGAGCCGGCGCGAGTGAGCTCTCCCTCTGGAGGGCGCCACCACATCCGTCAAACGACAGCCGTCATGAACTCACCGATACCGGTGATCCCAACAGAATCAAACCAAGGCCACAGAGGTGGAGAGTACATCGAAACTGAGGTCACCAGGAGAGCAGGGCATGAAGGGCCACAGACCTTGAGGCTTTTTCTGCTGATCGATGAGAAGGGGATGATGCTACGGATTTTCATTCCGGTCTGAGACTGCATGACAGGTCTGTATTCTACGTTTCCTTTCATAATATATCCTGGCGTCAGCCAGGCCCGAGAGATACAGAGACCTACAGTGGTGGTCAGGAAACGTGAGCAACACTGTCAGAGACGCATCCATTCAGTGGATGAAGCTCAACTGTGTGGTCCCAGTCTTCCCAAACTGAGTCCGCAGCAAACTCAACTCTGGGTAGGCGCGGGTCAGGGCAGAAAAATCCCGCATGACTCTGATGGGAATCGAATCCACGACCTCCCAGCCGGAAGTCCGCGACGCTAACCACTTCGCCACGCCGGCTACGCGATGAAATCTGTCCACTGGTAAGTTTCGGCCTTTTTAAGCTGGTCAGTCAGCCTTTCGTTGAAGTTCTCGCACTTCGGCCAGTTTTTTTTTTCCCGCACCTTGGACATGCTTTGAAAGATTAGGTCACTCCTCTTGGAACGGTTCTCTTCGCCCACGGTCTTGTTTCCGAGATGTTCATGTTTCACGTTGTTTGCCTCTTTCAGTAAACCATTTCCTTCCCTTAGATCTTCTACTACACGCTTCACGTCTAGGAATGTCTGCTTTCGGTCCACGTGAGATGCCTTCAAGTTAGTCAAGGTCACCAAGCGTGGAGTTCAGAACAGTCGCCAGATCCTTCAATGAAGGTTCTTCTAAAGGCTTCTCACACCACAGGGTGGTGTGTCATACTCCTGTTTTTCATCGGCAGCGGTGTCTGCCGTTAGATTCTTGTCTTGGATGTCCAGAATTCTCTCCACATTGCCACATTAACATGGTATGTTGCCCACGTATAGTAATGAGAGGAGCACACCTGCCATTACACTCACAGACCCGTGGCAGCAGTTTTTGTTCTTTTAGACTTCCATGTTAACGTACCCAGGCAAAGATTATCTACACCACAGGTCAGTGAAGAGACTGGCATGGCGCACCATCAACCTGTATACATATTTTCCAGTGAGAAGAAAAGGTTAGAGAAACATAATTTCACACACACACACACACACACACACACACACACACACACACACACAAACATAAGCTCACGAACAGACGTTCAACCGTGTCACCTCGAGGAGAGAGAGAGATAGACGGGGGAAGGGGGGAAGGGAGGGAGGGAGTGTGAGAGAGAGAAACAGGGTGGAAGGGAGAGTTAGGGAGAGAGGAGAAGGGGGAGAAGGAGTCGGAAGTGAAAGAGAGAAAGAAGGGGGGGGGGGGGGGGGGGGGGGAGAGAGAGGAGAGAGAGAGAGAGAGAGAGAGAGAGAGAGAGAGAGAGAGAGAGAGAGAGAGAAGAATCCATCCATCCAAAGAAGAGCCCAAAGAGAGCCATGAGAACGAACATTGAAAACGAGAATTAAATGTTAAAAAGTCAGCCTGAAGAAAGCAGCAAGGCCAAGATATGGGGAGGTAAGCAAAAACGCCAAAAACGTCGGATTCAGTGGGTTCGTACTGTTTCTATCATTCAGGGCTCTTTGACGCTTCTTTTGTCGAAGCGTGGTGACAGGCTTTGGAATTTCTTTCTATTCTTATTCTCTCGAGTGAACCTCACACCTTACATGTTTCTATAAGCAACGCATGCATGACGCGCGCGCGCATTTGTGTGTGTGTGTGTGTGTGTGTGTGTGTGTGTGTGTGTGTGTGTGTGTGTGTGTGTGTGTGTGTGTGTGTGTTCTGAAAATGGGCAATTGAGGAGAAAAAATGGATTCCTTTCGTTTAGCTTCTTTATGTAATGTAAATACTGCCAAACCATATTCAGTGTGGATAATAGTAAACAAAGTATGTTGGCTAATATTGGCAGGGACAGAGATGAAGAATGAGTCAGAGAAGGAAAGACCAAAGCCACAGAGTTAGAAAAAAAAAAAATACCGTACGAACACAGGTGCAAATAAACAACACTTTCATCTCTGAAAATGAATAAAGAAAGTCCATTTGATTGTGATTCGTATTGTTTTCTTTTTCTTCGTTGATAGTACATGGGAATAGAAAGAAAGAAATTGAAACAACCAAACTTAAGGGCTGGGTGAGTGACATGCGAAGACTTTGTGTGCTGCAGAGCCGGAGTATTACAATTATCCAATCAAGCAACTAATCAGTCAGACAGTCCATCAACACAAAATGAAATAAACCAACCATCGTCGTATCGAAAGTGGTGAAGAGAAATCCCAGCGGTAGCCAATAAGCCTCGTCCGATCCAACCAGATTCTGGCCTTCTAGTGACGTCATGACATCAGCAGAAGGAGCGGGTAGCTCCGGACCACCTTTTCCCTCCCCACGGCTGACTGTCAGACCTGACCTCTTGAGGGGCGACCGGAAACCCGTGTCACTTCCGCTGGTGACCCGGTTGGACCCCGGACTGGATCGTCCGATCCGAGGGTAGCTGTGACGTCAGAGATGACACGTGTGTTACTTCTGGACACAGGTGTCATAGCTTTTCGGTAACAAAAACATGTTTTTCTTTAGCATAAACGTTCAGCTCTGACACTCACTAGGTAGGACTAGAACAAGGATGACACAGTGTACATGTAGCCACCCACACACGTGCAGGGATTATTTGGTGCGAATATGGGAATCCGAGATTCTTTGATCCTTTAAGATTGTTGGAATTGATGTTGTTGTTGTTGTTGTTGCTGTTGTTGTTGTTGTTGTTTCGTTGTTGTTGTCATCGTCGTTGTTGTTGTAGATTTGGTACATGAATGGCTATCCAGTGTATCTCATTATGCTAGTGTGGATTTTTTTTTTGTTGGTTGTTTGTGTGTGTGTGTGTGTGTGTGTGTGTGTGTGTGTGTGTGTGTGTGTGTGTGTGTGTGTGTGTTGTATGTTGCCCTTTGTGTCTGTGTGTGTGTGTGAGTTACAGTGCGTTTGTTTGGTGGAGGCGACAAGGGGAATAATACTGATAAAAGACTACATTTGTTGGTCTGTTATGCTTGAGTTGTGAATGTTATGTATATGTGTGATCCAACACATTTAGAAACCATTGTTACATTATTTGCTATGTCTCAATATTTTTTTCTTTTAATTTCAAAAAAGTGAAAAGAAGATGAAAATGTTGAAAATGTGTTCATGGAATATTTAAGGGGCATTATCACCTTAGCCTATGTTTTGTTTTGGTTTGGTTTGGTTTTGTTCTGTTCTGTTTCGTTTTCAGTTTATACTTTTAATCCAAGTGAAAGAGTAATAAAACTACAAGTAATGTGAAATTAATAAACTCCCACTGAGCACAGGGATACACTCAAGCACACATTGATGCCATAAACCTGTATGGGGAAAATAGAAGTTACATTCACATTGCCAGTCAAAAACACACAGGCACACATGTAATACGGGAAAGATGTTTTTCTTCCTGCCTTTTTCCTGTAAAGCTTAAACATCACCTCATGAAGATACAACAGTTTGGCTTGTTTTAGTGAAATAAATCAATGAACGGACGAATGAATGGAAAAAAAGAATAAATAAAGAAGTAGATAGAAACGGAAATCCCTGAATAAATTAAAAAAGGAAGTGGCAGGAAATAAGGAGAAGAGGGGAAAGGCAGGGTGTATAAAGGATTTCTTTACTACAAATTAATGTAACTTCAGTTTACTATCTTGTGTATTGTAGTTCCACATAATTTGATTGAAAACAGTAGACAAATAAACAATGACCACGTAATACCCAAATCATGGGAAAAGCAACAATACCAGCCTGGGCCTGAAAGAAGAAAGAAACAGAACATTTAACAGATGTCCAGAAGACTAATTCAATCAATATACAATGCTCTCAATGATTGAATACAGAGCTGAAAAAGACCGAGTAGAAAAAGACAGGACAATTAGAGATGGGCGTCAAAGGATTTCATTAACAAGTATACTACCAGTTGTTACTACATGTTGCACAAACTAAAAATTCATCTGTCTTTCTGCTTGTCTGTCTCTGTCTATGTGATTGCATGTTTGTCTGTCTGACTGTCTGTCTGTCTGTCTCGCGCCCCCCCCCCCCTCTTTCTCTCTCTCTCAAGCACACACACACGCACACATACACGCGCGCGCACGTACACACACGCACGCACACACATACACACACACACACGCACGCACAACACACACACACACACACACACACACACACACACACACACACACACACACACACACACACACACACACACACACACACACACACACACACACACACACACAAAGGCGCGCGCGCACACACACACACACACAAACCTGGAGCCTTTGTCTCTCAGGGTTAGAGGTGCGCGCGCGTGCTTGCGCGCTCACACACACACACACACACACACACACACACACACACACACACACACACACACACACACACACACACACACACACACACACACACACCTGGAGCCTTTGTCCCCCCAGGGTGAAGAAGGCTCGTCGTCCTATCCTGGGGTAGTGGTTGTCACGGCTCTGGGTGTAGAAGACAGCGCAGCCCGTGCCCGCCACCACACACACACCAGCCACAGGATCGCCGTCCGCTGCCACTCTGCCTGCCCACACACCACCACACACACAGATGAGTAAAAGACAGGATCAGTATATCGCCTCGTCTTCCCGTGTTCACCGTTTGTCGGAGCCCCGTTGACTCGTACAGTTCACCGACTACTTCTGGACGAGAAATTCTCTGCAACTGACCGGAGTACTCTCTCCGGTATCAGTGTTTCTTGAAGTCTCAGATATCCATGTATGTCAGTTTCTTGAAATCCAATGTCTCAGATATCAATGCGTGTCAGTTTCTTGAAGTCCGATGTATAACGAGATCGGCCGACTGCTTCCACATTGGTTTTGCATGCACGTGAATCGCGTTGCAAATTTCACAATGTGACATTTTCAGCTGTACGTTGTGGCTGACAGACAGCACACCCGTGAACAGGAAGCAAACACAGAGCCAATCATCCATGAATAGAGGAGGGACACAGAATCAGTCATACATGAACAGGAGACAAACATGGAGGCAATCATCTGGAGACAGGTGGCAGACACAGAGTCAATCATTAATGAACAGGAATTTGACACAGGGCCAATCATGCATGAACAAGTGGCAGACACATAACCAATCATCCTTGAACAGGAGACAGACACAGACCCAATCATTCGGAAACAGGTGGCAGACACAGAGCCAATCATCTACGAACAGGAGACAGACACAGAACCAATCATCCATGAACAGGAGGCAGACACAGACCCAATCATCCATGAACAGGAAGCAAACACAGACCCAATCACCCATGAACAGGAAACAGACACGGAACCAATCATCCATGTACAGGAGACAGACACAGACCCATCATCCATGAACAGGAGACAGACACAGACCCAATCATCCGTGAACAGGAGGCAGACACAGACCCAATCATCCATGAGCAGGAGACAGACAGAGCCAATCATCTGTGAACAGGAGACAGACACAGAGCCAATCATCCGTGAACAGGACACAGACACAGAATCAATCATCCGTGAACAGGAGACAGACACAGAACCAGTCATCCGTGAACAGGACACCGACACAGAACCAATCATCCGTGAACAGGAGACAGACACAGAGCCAATCATCCGTGAACAGAGACAGACACAGGGCTAATCATCCGTGAACAGGAGACAGACACAGAGCTAATCAATTCAACAGGAAAAGGGCAAATGCCGTCAGTTGAGCTGCATGGAACTCCGAACAGCCAAAGGTTAAGATTACAGTCCGGTTCCCCCCCACCAACGGTAAGTTCGGGGATGGACAGAGAGACAGAGGAATGTGCGGATGGGGATGGTCTATGTATTTGTGACTGGACACGGGGATGGATGGATAGAAGGGTGTGTGTGTGTGTGTGTGTGTGTGTGTGTGTGTGTGTGTGTGTGTGTGTGTGTGTGTGTGTGTGTGTGTGTGTGTGACGATGCAAAAGAGAGTACGTTGAAATTAGCAATCGCCCCAGTGTAAATTGGCGATTACACAAGTGCAATTTAAAGTTACACGGTGCAAACGATAATTGCTATTTGCACCGGGATAATTCCAAATGAATGATGTGCGTATGCAAAAGTTGTGTGCGTAAGCGCGCGCAAAACATGTGTGTGTGTGTGTGTGTGTGTGTGTGTGTGTGTGTGTGTGTGTGTGTGTGTGTGCGTGCGTGCGTGCGTGCGTGCGTGCGTGTGTGTGTGTGTGTGTGTGTGTGTTTGCGAGTTCTTATTCTCTAGGTCTATTTTTGCTATCGCTTGTGATGATTTAACCAGGGAAAACCCGCACTGAATTATAGTCGCTTGTCTAGAATTCATGTTCACTCTACCTGAGTATAAATGGTGAACATCTCTATTCCGACAGCAGTTTGCCTTGTGGGTGTAGGGTGGATTATCTGTGAAAAAAATAAACAGTGTAGAAAGTTTTGAACTTCCTTTTCTCAGGCTCACTATTACCTCAGTATCAGAAACTACAGGGAAAATCCATACGACATCAGGTATGAAGTGATACACTGTACACTCTGTGGTGCCCGCGCAATGCATGCAGAACAAAGAATACTCAATGAAGACATTTGGGCAGATGACAATGATATAGGTGAACAGCCTCTTTTAGAACAATCCAAGCTTTACGGATACATCACAACCCCACCAGCTGCGATATCAGATCACATTACTGCATGACTAGTTTTTTTTGTTATTGTTGGACTAGTAAGAATCAACACAAGACCAATTTAATATCATAACCTCGCCGAAGTGCATCAGTACAAAGATTCGTTTGTGAAGCTGCAAGATAGTCCTAAATCACTGCAGGGCGAATTACACATACCAAGATAGAATCACTTTCCGTCGGCATTGGACCCCTATCCCTAAAATACAATCTCCTCTATCCATAAAATTCAACCTCCTCTATCCCTAAAATTCAATCGATAATATTTTTAGGGAAGAAATCATTGACTCCTGATTCTTTGAATTTTCCCAAGCATTCTCCAAACTTAGAAACTGAACTATCTTTCTGAAGCATTCTCTACACTTAGAAACTGAATGGTCTTTCTGAAGCATTCTCTACGCTTAGAAACTGAATGGTCTTTCTTAAGCATTCTCTACACTTAGAAACTGAATGGTCTTTCTTAAGCATTCTCTACACTTAGAAACTGAATGGTCTTTCTTAAGCATTCTCTACACTTAGAAACTGAATGGTCTTTCTTAAGCATTCTCTACACTTAGAAACTGAATGGTCTTTCTTAAGCATTCTCTACACTTAGAAACTGAATGGTCTTTCTAAAGCATTCTCTACGCTTAGAAACTGAACTATCTTTCTTAAGCATTCTCTACACCTATAAACTGAACCGTCTTTCTTGAGCATTCTCTCTACACTCAGACGCTGTACTATCTTCCTAAGCATTCTCTACACTCAGAAAGTGAACTATATTTCTTAAACATCTCTACACTCAGAATCTGAACTATCTTTCTTAAGCATTCTCTACACTCAGAAACTGAACCGTCATTTTAAAGCATTCTCTACACTCGAAAACTGAACTATCTTTCTTAGAAGCTGAACTACCTTTTTAAACATTCTCTACACTCAGAAATTGAACTATCTTTTTTAAGTATTCTCTACACCCAGAACCTGAAAATTTTTAACCATTCTCTACACTCAGAAACTGAACTATCTTTCTTAAACATCTGTACATCCAGAAACTGAACTTTCTTAAGCATTTTCTACACTCAGTAACACTGAACTACACTTCACGTGGAATGAACAGAAACTGCCTGTTTGATTTAAATGGAGTACGCGCACATGCCTGAAAGTTGTGTTTGTGTGTAGATGTGTGTGTGTGTGTGTGTGTGTGTGTGTGTGTGTGTGTGTGTGTGTGTGTGTGTGTGAGAGTTTACTTCATTTCTGGTTTTTATTGTTGTTTTGTTACATCTAACTTATATTTCGTTTCGCTTCTTTCAATCTATTCTGATACTCCAACTCACCACCGCCCCCTGCGCCAGCACGTTTGTGTGTGTATGTATATATATATATATATATATATATATATATATATATATATATATATATATATATATATATGTGTGTGTGTGTGTGTGTGTGTGTGTGTGTGTGTGTGTGTGTGTGTGTGAGAGAGAGAGAGAGAGAGAGAGAGAGAGAGAGAGAGAGAGAGAGAGAGAGAGAGAGTGCTTATATTTCATATCATTTTATCTCAGTTTTCATAAATTCATTACATTTTACTTCATTCTGTTTTCCTTCTTTTATCAGTTCTAATACTTTCCCAATCTCTCTCTCTCTCTCTCTCTCTCTCTCTCTCTCTCTCTCTCTCTCTCTCTCTGTGTGTGTGTGTGTGCGTGCATTTGTGTGTGTGTGTGTATGTGTGTTTTACTTGATTGCTGGTTTTAATTTTTGATTACCTTTCACCGTTTTATTACAATTTTTTTTTAATCTCTTATAAATCGCTTTTCGATGTCAGTATATTATCATCAGTGATGATGATACTTATGAAGTACAGAGCAAACATTTTCGTTTTCAACATGCGTAACTGAATATGCAAGGATTGATTCCGCTTAAAGGTCTTTGGTACGATTAACAATCGTCTCAGTGCAAGTCGCGATTGTCATTTGTACCGGTGCCGTTTGAAAATGCACCGGCGTAGTTATCTGTTCTTATTTACCCCAGTGCGAATCGCAAATGCCAGCGCCTAATGAAATGATGAAGGCAGCAACATGGACCTCCAGAACTCGATGCAGAAAGCATGGGGAACCTACGGAGATGGAAGGACAACGAAAATCTGGTTAACAGTTACAAACAGCAAGCGGCAGTCTAAAAGGTGCCGTGCTGCCAGACACTGGAAACAGTAGGCTGTTCCCGGTATCGTGGATCCATTCTGAGGAAGGCGACAGTTTCGCTTAGGTCATAGAGGCCGTGTCCGCCACGACAAGACTACAAGACTCAAAGTCACCTGAAAAAAGGATACTTACCAGGTCCTCAGTGAAGGTTACACTCCGTTTGTAATTGATGGATACTTACAGCCGATCTGGAACGACAAATCCAGGTGTTTTGAGAACTACTGCATCAGGCTTATAACTGCCTGCGTAATTTCTGGCAGGAAAACCAAGACCTCTTCGAACAGACATTCTACGCCGTACGCCAGCCTGTTTTAGGCATGCATGCCATTATTACAGCCTGTTCTATCCAGATGTGCCATTATAACAGCCTGTTCTATCCAGGTGTGCCATTATTACAGCCTGTTCTGCCCAGGTATGCCATTATTACAGACTGTTCCGGTCAGGTATACAAACATTACTATCGTGCTCTGGCCCGGTATGCCATTCGATAGCCTGTTCTGGGTAGGTATGCGATTACATACATCCTGATCCGGACAGGTATGGCATCATAGCAGCCTGTTCTGAGCAGGCACGCCATAATTACAGCACGATCTGGCAGGTATGCCGTCATCCTCTCTTGTCCAAAGCCATCCTACAGGACTCACCGTAGACGTCATGGACTGACAAAACGGACTGGACTGATTACTACACACCTCCATCCTGTTGCTCTCGACAGGTAACTCTGGGGATCACTGACTGCCTATGTGCTCCTCTTGGACCTCAGTGAAAACGGCAGATCAGTGAAAACAGAGAGAGAAAAAAAAAGAGAGAGACAGAGACAGAGAACGAGACAGAGACAGACAGATACAGAGGCAGAGAAAGAGACAGAGACAGACAGAGAGAGAGAGAGAGACAGAGAGAGAGAGAGAGAGAGAGAGAGAGAGATGGCGATGAAAAAAGGAGGAGGGTGGGAAGAAGTAGGGCATGGGTGATGGCAGGGAGAGACATTGACTGTGTAAGCCCAGTCATATGCCAGCCGACCCCCCCCCCCCCCCCCCCCCCCCCCCAGAAATCGCCTGTATCAGGAGAATACAACACCATGCAATCTTTGGACATCAATTAAACTTGAGTCAAGTTACCAGACTGTTGATCGCGCGATCTTCACAAGTGTGGTATCGCTTCGCACATTAATGAAACATATCTGTGTCACATTCGCTCGGCTTTTTGGACTGTGCTTGCATGGATTAAAAAGTATTTTTTTTTTAATTCCTTTTGGAAACAAAATGGCAAAAGCAAGGACGACAGCAGGAGGAAGCAAAGCAGAGAGAGAGAAAAGACGCCCGTCTATTCATGGTGCACGACATAGTGATTACAAACACCTACAAAGATTAACACAGCAATGTAGAACCTCATTCACGTAAGACAAAAAAGGTCTTCATTTTACTCGCTAAGATGCACACACACACACACACACACACACACACACACACACACACACACACACACACGCACGCACGCACGCACGCACGCACGCGCGCACACACACACACACACACACACACACACACACGCACACACACACACACACACGCACGCACTTACTCACGCACACACCCACACGCACGCACTTACACACGCACGCACACACACACACACACACACACACACACACACACACACACACACACACGAATGTAAAATAACGTACATTCAATACTTAGTAGTAACCAAACAACAAGTGAAAGGGGACAAATTCTTCTTTCGGGATAAAAAAAAAAACAGAACAGAATCAGCATAGCGCTGCTCCTCTGAGATCTGGCAAAAGGAGAACCACCAGAGAGCTGCTGGTTACAGACGAGGGCTGAGGCACAAGCAAGCATATTTTTTTTCTACAGAACTGGTCTTTGGTCTCTTTCTGTTCTAAAGAGTAAAGTATGTAAAACAGGTCCTCATTTTTGTACTCAAGACGCTTGGGACAAGTATTTTAGAATAACACATCTTATTTTGTTGTTTTCAGTCATTGCTCGTTTTGTCAGATTCTTTATTCCCAAATATTCAGTTTCACATCTTTGCAAACAATACCAAACATGACAATGTGATACTTCGTTTATTTTGAATGTGAAATTACAAACGCAGTATGTTTCCAAGGTATTATTAAACGTATTAAACGTTATTAGAAACGTAACACGTGATGATGAATAACAAATTAAGAAATTCCATATCTGTGTTTACAGTGGATCAAAATACTCAATCTTTTTAGAGTTTCCCTTGTATTAATTTATATTGCACGATGTTGATCGAACAGATTTTCTGTGGGTGTTTTCTTTAACATTCTTCAATATGCTAAATTTAGCTTCGAACAGTAACAGTACAGGAATTGTAACATCAGGGCCAGCAACATGGGCAGGTAAACGACTATTCATAATGTATATTCCTTACTTGTCTACATACTTTGTTGCGATATGAGGCGACTGCAGGCGGAGGTCTTAACACATTTTAAAAGTGATTATTATGACCACCAAACAACGTGGACAAACAAATCAAAGTGGACAAACAAATCACAAGAGAAAACACGACGCGTTCCGACCTCTTAGGTCTTCTTCAGGCAAAACAAATAACATTCAGAACTATGAAAACGAAGAACGAGCAATCACTTATCTTCTCGAATTCGGCGCAAGAAAGGCATTGAATGAAAGTAAGACCTAAGAGGTCGAAACGCGTTGTATTTTGTCTTGTAATTTGTTTGTCTATGTTGCCCTGCGGAGTTACCTAAAATTACTTTTAAAATTTATCTATCAATGTTTTGATTCTTGAATTTAAACAAAGTGAGCTTATGTTATCGCCCTCTGATTATCAGTGTGTGTGTGTGTGTGTGTGTGTGTGTGTGTGTGTGTGTGTGTGTGTGTGTGTGTGTGTGCGTGCATAATTCCATGGTGAACAATAGTGCTGGCATCTCGGAATTCCGAGACTTGGCACAACCTAACAAGACTGAATCATGAGTATCGACACAGCCTTCCAGCCCTCCCCAACACAGTGATTTTATGCAGGTCATGAAGGTAATACATCTGCAGTTAATATTTTCATCTATCTTCTTTTTCAACTACCTATTGCAGTTACTTTTTAATACACTAATAAAAGATATGTTAATCAACATCATTTGCTACTAGTATTTAACTCGTGGTTCAAATGGGAAAAAACTGTTTTATGACAGGGTTCAGCGACTCATCAATTTTAGCAATTATAGTGCGAAAAATAACTTTGGAACTTGCGAAATGGTCTTTTTCTAGGATGATGAGACTGTCTTTGACAATCAGTTTCTCTCGGTGTTTCTGAGTGGCAGCAGTATTAGTTAGTGACATAAAAATGCATTGATTACAGACACAGACACAGACACGCGCGCGCGCGCGCGCGCACACACACACACACGAGCGAGCGAGAGAGAGAGAGAGAGAGAGACAGACAGACAGAGACAGCTGTTACTCAGATGAACAGTTAGGCTGTTGAATTCTGTCTTCACACACACACACACACACACACTACACAAGCAAACACACACACACGCACGCACGCACACAAACACACACACACACATTCTTCTCTTGAAAATCAATGTGAGCATGGAGATTTTTGTTTTGTTTTTTCTCCTGCACTTGGCTGGCCATGCATGGGTTTGCGCGATAACTGGGCACCACGGTGGAATATGAAAACGAGGTTTCCCTTTCCTTGTATGTGTTGTTCTCTGGCAGCCATGCGCGCGCGCTGTGTGTGTTGCATCACGCTAGCATTGAGAATGAACAATAGTTTGACTCGCGGGACTTACTGGAAGCAGCTGAAATGATTGCGAGCGACAGACACTAATGGGAGAGTACAATGCAATATTAATCATTAATGCAAATGACGACTGGCCAATGGAACCGTTTCATTCAGTTCCATTGGCAGTTGTCATTTGTACTAATTCGTCCTTGACATCAGGTAAATTTTGTTTGCACACCGTAGCGCGTGGCTGGTCTTGCTGTTCACGTGCACAGCGTCCCACGACAGACTCTGTCTTGAGGTCAGTTGTGATTCTGGCCTTAGCTGGGCACCAAAGCAACAGTATTGCTTCCTGGACTCTCACAGAAGACTACATAAGATTTGTTTGACCTTTGCTTCCACACCCACACACAGTTGGAACTGATTACATCCCCATTTTCACAATGTAGCAGCATAACCATAGATCAAGTTCAGTAAAAGACATTTCCTTGCTATTATTTGGGTGAAGCATGACACACTGAACAAAAACATTTTCTAAAGGTAAAATCACAGCATTAATATTTTTGAATGTGAGAAAGGCATTCTTTTAATTTTTATCGATAACTTCAATTTCGTTTTTTTATTTGTTGACACATTTATTCTTTTTCTTTCAATGTTTTTTTTTTTTTTTTTTTTTTGCTGTGGTTTTATTTACGTTATTTACTTTTAATTTCTGGACCATCCCTATATTCATGTATTTTTTTTTCATCGTTAACATCATCCAAGAGAAGGCAGTACAATACAACACAAGGCATTGCAATCCACACAAGGCAGTACAATACAACACAAGTCAACACAGTAAAACACCATCTGAACAGGCGCTTCCGAGCTCTGCTAAACCTCTCTCTCTCTCTCTCTCTCTCTCTCTCTCTCTCTCTGCCTGCCTGTCTGTCTGTCTGTCTGTCTGTCTCTGTCCGATTTCTGTTTTTTTTTTCCTATCTGTCATAGTGGACAACATTGTGTGTCTTGTTTGTACCAGACCATATGGTCAAAAAGAACCTATGAAATAATCTGCACAAATTCACCGATATAACCCAAAGACAGAGTGTGTGTTGAGTTAGTGGTAATCACAACAAGTCGGAGTTTTCAAAAACAGATAATTGAAATTTGAAGTGTGAACATACCAAACAACAACAAAACAAAAAAACAAAGGAAAAAAAAAAAACGAACAAACAACTAGAGAACCCAATGGTATGTTGGGATCATAACAGTCCATTTTCAATGGCAATACAGCTCAATTCATTAGGCATTTTCTACATATTTTTCTATGCATATTTAAGTTACACAGACTTTAAAGAATAATGACGCTTGGTTCATTTATTCCGTGCCTTCAGGAATGTGGTTAAGAAAACCAGAGTCAGATCTTCACCTGGACTTAATGGACTACCCCATCTACTTTACAGGAAATGCTCCGATGTTGTTGGGTGGCTCCACAAACCGAACAGATCAGCACAGAGAAACTTGAAGATCAGCGAGCAATGGATGATGACTAATAGAGTGTACATCCTCAAAGGGCAAAACTAGAGTGTCACAACCAGTTTACATCAATATGACTTCTTAAGTTCAGGAGACAGTCTACTCCTTGGTCATGCCAGCCAGGCTTACGCAAATCATCACAGAAAATGAACACTTGGATCGGTCAGTCCAGAAAGGAGGCACTGGGTGCGTAGAGCATGCCACATTGATTTAGACAGCAATCCAAAGACTTGAGACAGAGAAAAGGGCCCACGGCAAGGTGTGGCTCGATCTGGCAGATATAAGACATCCGTCTAAAGGAGCACGCCTTGAGACGCCCACCCATCGAAGAGTGGCGGGTTCGAATCCCGGCAGAGCCAGGAAAAAAAGTTGGCAATAGAAGGGCATCTGGGAGTCATGACCTGGGTGCGGCCCGGCCCCTTAGAGTGTAAGGAGTTCAGGGCCAGAGCACTTGTCTGAGGGAGGTTTCTTCTCTGAAGACCTTCTGCTGTCCCTAGAGTTTCTTCTCCCTAGAGTTTCTTCCTACTACTGCATTAGTTCTATAGAGGATGATGCAGCTGGCCCATGGAATGTAACACATCCCTTAGATCATCTGAGAGTTACTGAAGAAGTATTTCTACAGCTTCTTAATGAGGCCTCCCATAAAAGTAAACACGATAGACTAGAACAATACGGAAGCTCGGTTAGCAATCAGCCGTGCAGTTTCTCCAGTACTGATTGTGTAGGCAACGGAGGCCATCTTAAAAACATCCGTGTGTTGGACAGTTCATCTACCCTCAGGAATGGATACGAAATGCCCCGTCTTAAAGTCTTCACGGATGACACACTAGTCCCTACTACCAAGCAAGAATGCACACACACAAAATACTGAAGCAGCTAGACAAGTTAGTCGCTGCATCAAGTACGAGTTTCATACTCAAAAAGTGACAAAGTCTCTCCAAGCGGACTGGAAATGTATCTGAAACAGTTACGCACTCTGTTGTCAACCAAGCCATTCTCTAACGATGACAACAATAACAACAACAACAACAAACAGACAAAGGCCTCAGAACGTGGGATGATGACTCCCTGAAAGACACAAAGAGAGGAAAGGAAGCCACGCAAACAGTAAAAGAAAGCCTGCAGATAATAGAGCTGCGTGACCTCCCTGGCAAATACAAGGTCAGGTGTCTGCAGTTCACGCGGATCCCGAAGCTCCTTTGGCCTCTGCTAATCCATGAGACGAACCTTCAGCAGTGTAGTCAATAGAGGCCCACATCAACAAACACACAAGGAAATGTCTTGCTGTCGCAGCTGGTCTCACTGACGTCGCATTCCACTGCCGTCATGCGAAGCTGAAGCTACCCCTGATGGAGTCAAACTACTGCCAGGTCTGTCAACATCTGATCGTCTCTGAACATCTGCAGAACTGTGGTGTCAAAGCCACTGCCAAGACTGTCAACATTTCTTTCTACATATAACGAAATTAAGCTGCAACCGGACCCGCTATCATCTGACCTTCTCTGTTTATGTTACATTGTACACCATGCGACAACGCCTATCATGATCTGCAACCATCAGGCCATTCTGGGGCTCGAACCAGCACCTCTCAGGTTGAAAAGCAAGTGTTCTTACCACTTGACCGTGGCTTCACACATGACACAACACATAACAATACAGCAAAGCACAGCACAGCACAGCACAGCACAGCACAGCACACAACACAACACATCACAACACATCACAGCACAGCACAGCACAGCAAGCACAGCACAGCACAGCACAGCACAGCACAGCACAGCACAGCTCAACACAACACAACACACACACCACCACACACACATCTTATATAATTTTCTTAATCCCACATGGGCACTCAAGACCACTACAATTAACATATATATGATCAAACTAACTAAATAAATACTACCGCATGAAGATAAACAAGCAAATGTGCTCTGAGTGCTCAAACGAAAAAACAGAAGGCGTATTCGAGAAGACCGTGCGTCTGTCATAGTGAAGTCCATTCAACCGAATACAACATAGGGCAACACAATACCGTTTGTTGTAAGATAGTAAAATACCATGTAACACAAGACAGTAGAATTAAACACAGCTCTAGGCAGTCTGACACACCATAAGGAAATACAAGTCAGTAGAGTCCAATACAACGCATTACAATGCAGCACAACATAGGGTATTACAATTCAATACAAGAAAACGGAGTACAATACCACACAACACAACGCAGTGCAAGGTAGTATACAATGCAACATAAATGAACTCAGAATAAAGCAGTACAACACAATACAAGTCGGATGCTACAAAACAAAGCAGCAAAACAAAACACAATACGAGGTCTTGCACCCAACACAAGGCCTTGCAATACAACCAAAACAAGGCAGTAAAAATACAACACAACACAAGGCAGAATAAGACAACAACAACAAAAAAAAAGTCAGTAACATACAAAACAACACAGTGCAATACAACACACACACAAAACAAGGCAGTGCCATACAACACAAGGCAGTGCCATACAACACAAGGCAGTACAATACAACACAAGACAGTACAATACAACACAAAACAAGGCAGTACAATGCAACACAAAACAAGGCAGTCCCATACAACACAAGGCAGTACAACACAACACAAAACAAGACAGTACAATACAACACAAAAACAAGACAGTACAATACAACACAAAACGAGGCAGTACAATACAACACAAAACAAGGCAGTACAATACAAACACAAAACAAGGCAGTACAATACAAAACAAAACAAGACAGTACAATACAACACAAAACAAGGCAGTACAATGCAACACAAAACAAGGCAGTCCCATACAACACAAGGCAGTACAATACAACACAAGACAGTACAACACAACACAAAACAAGGCAGTGCCATACAAAACAAGGCAGTGCCATACAACACAAGGCAGTACAACACAACAAAAACAAGGCAGTACAATACAACACAAAACAAGACAGTACAATGCAACACAAAACAAGGCAGTACAATACAACGCAAAACAAGACAGTACAATGCAACACAAAACAAGGCAGTACAATACAACACAAAAACAAGGCAGTACAATACAACACAAGGCAGTACAACACAACACAAGGCAGTACAATATAACACAAGGCAGTACAAAATAACACAAGGCAGTACAATACAACACGACACACGAGGCAGTACAATATAACACAAAACTATGCAGTACAATGCAACACAACACAAGGCAGTACAATATAACACAACTCAAGGCAGTACAATATAACACAAGGCAGTACAATATAACACAACTCAAGGCAGTACAATATAAACACAAGGCAATACAACACAACACAAGGCAGTACAATGCAACACAACGTAAGGCAGTACAATACAGCACAATACAAGGCAGTACAATACAACACAACGTAAGGCAGTACAATACAGCATAATACAAGGCAGTACAATACAACACAACTCAAGGCAGTACAATATAACACAACATAAGGGAGTACAACGTAACACAACACGAGACAGCAAATTGTGGTATAGCACAAGTCAGTATAACATAACACAGCACAAAGCAATACCATATAACACAACACGAGGCAGTACCATACAACATAGGGAAGAACACTACAGCAGAACACATGAGAGAATAATACACCACCAAACATCCTTACAATGAAAAAGAACACAGGGCACGTCTACACAAACACAAGGCAATACAAATAGTACAATACAGCACAAGGCAGTACAATACAACACAAGGCATTGCAATCCACACAAGGCAGTACAATACAAAACAAGGCATCAATCACACAAGTACAATACAACACAAGCCAACACAGTAAAACACGTCACAGGGCACACAGTACAAGGCAACACAATAGTACAATACGACACACGACACTGCAACAGTACACTACAACACACGGCACTGCAACAGTGCACTACAACACACGGCACTGCAACAGTACAGTACAACACACGGCACTGCAACAGTACAGTACAACACACGCACTGCAACAGTACAATACAACACACGGCACTGCAACAGTACAGTACAACACACGGCACTGCAACAGTACAATACGACACACGACACTGCAACAGTACAATACAACACACGGCACTGCCACAGTACACTACAACACACGACACTGCAACAGTACAATACAACACACGCACTTCTATAGTACAGTACAACACACGACACTGCAACAGTACAATACAACACACGGCACGTTCGGAATACAAGAAAACCAGAACAATTCCATACAACCAAAAACAGTGCAACGTAACCAAATACATGGCTAAACAATACCAAACACAAGGCTAAGCAATACCAACACAAGGCTAAACAATACCAAATACAAGGCTAAACAATAACATAAAGGCAGTGCAACAGAACGCACAATACGAGACAAGACAAACAGCAGAACTGAACATGAGGCACGACAATCCTACACTACACAGTACAGTACAAGCCAAGACAAGACAAAAAAAAAACAACAACAGAACACAACACAAAGCAGTAAATACATCACCACAAGGCAGTGCAGTAAAAGACAAAACAATGGAATATACCCGCGAGGCAATACAGTGTAACATAAGACAGTACATTGCAGGAGAGAATAAGAAAAAGGAAAGCAAGACAGCACAACACAATATTACCCAAACAAGCACAACACCACACAAAGCCCTGCAACACCAAACAAGAAATTACAAGTATAACATAAATCAAAATAGTTTAACACAACACAACGCAAGGCAGTAACACATAAACATTGCGAGGCAGTACAGCACGAGGCCCAAAGACAACACAACACAAAGCAGAACAACAAAACGCAGGGCAGTGTAATACACAACACAGGGCAGCATGATAAAACACAACATAAAGCAGTACAGTAGAACCAGAGGCAACACAAGTCAAAATAGTAGAATACAACAAAACACAAGGCAGTATAAATACAACATAAGACACAGACATTACAACACGTAGCAGTGCAAAATAGCACCAAGCAGAACAATACAACACAAAGCAGAGCAATACAACACAAAGCAGAACAATGCAACACAAAGTAGGACAAGACAACACAAAACAGAACAATACAACGCAAAGCAGAGCAATATAACACAAAGCAGAGCAATACAACACAAGAGCAATACAACACAAAGCAGAGCAATATAACACAAAGCAGAACAACACAACACAACACAAAGGAGAACAATACAACACAAGGCAGAACAATATAACCGAAGGCAGTGAAATACAACGCACAAGAAGGCAGTACAACCCAACATAACAGAAGGCAGTACACTACAATGCAATAGAACGCAGTACAACCCAACATAACAAAAGGCAGTACACGACAATACAATAGAACGCAGTACAAAATCAGCATAGCAGAAGGCAGTACACTACGACACAATAGAACGCAGTACAACCCAACACAACAGAAGGCAGTACACAACAGTACAATAGAACGCAGTACAAAATCAGCATAACAGAAGGCAGTACGCAACAATACAATAGAACACAGTATATTTCAACATAACAGAAGGTAGTACACTACACTACAATAGAACGCAGTATAACCCAAACAACAGAAGGCAGTACACTACAAGACAGCAAAATACAACAGGAGGTGGTACAATACAATACAATAGAAGGCAGTTCAACACAACAATACAATAGAAGGCAGTACACTACAAGACAGCAAAATGCAACAGGAGGTGGTATAATACAATACAATAGAAGGCAGTACAACACAATAGAAGGCAGTACACTACAAGACAGCAAAATACAACAGGAGGTGGTACAATACAATACAATAGAAGACAGTACAAAACCACACAAAGAAGACAGTATCTTTCAAGACAAGCCAGTAGGAAACAATTCCACAGAAAGCAGTGAAGGTATCTACAATTTTTCAGAAAGATCGGTCCAGCAGTTTTGTCTGGAGCGAGTGCAACACATTTTGACAACACACACACACACACACACACACACACACACACACACACACACACAAGACAGCATTTCTTTGTTTCCATTCTAAAGTACTCCCTGTTCTATAAGAACTGGGAGTACAGAAGAAGGCAATACAGTGCAACACCAGGCAAGCCAACGCAACACTAGGCAGAAGAAAGCAACACAAAACGTACAATTGAAGATAACACTAGTACCCGAATGTTTTGTTCGTGAACACTGCATGCGTTCTTGTGGTCTTGTGGTTTTATACGAGTACAAATGTCTGTTTCGGGTAGCGTACCTTTATTATCCTCTTTGGCATCTTATGGCAAGTGCTTTAGTGTCTCATCGACTGAGCCTGTGTTGAGTGTTGAAAGGGACAGCACACAAAAAAAATGATGCCATAGAACACAGCGCAAGGCAGGATAATGCGTTCACAACAGAATTTCTCAACGACTAGATGCTATGCGTGAAATTGTTCTTAGGTCCTAGCGTGAAAACAACTTGTATGATTGCTTAATGCAGCTCGGTATTGTTAATCAAAGTATGTGAAAACTGTCTCCCAACACTGTACGATATACAGAAAATTGATGCAGCTCGATTATACCAGTGTGCAATCGTGAAGCAAATTTCGTATGTGATAAAAGGCGAAAGCTTTAAAAAAAAAAAAAAATGAAGAGTGTTGGCTGGTGTGCCCATATATATATATATATATATATATATATATATATATATATATATATATATACATATATATATATATATATATATATGTATATATGTGTAGTGCTGCTTTGTGTGAAAGCAACAGAATTGCTGCAGCTAAGCAGCGCAGGATGATCAGGAAGACCAGTGTCAACAGATCTCCGACTGCTGCCACCCATCCCCTGTCCGTACTGTCATAGGTGTCTTCGGGCGCAGATCGGCCTGACCAGCCATCTCTATATAGTGTAGGGCACTTGCTGTGTTGTACATCACAGCAAATTCCCTACACTACACCACAAAATGTACTTTACAGACCCAATGTGAAATCAGAAACGATACAAACAACAGGAACTGCAGAAATACGCACTGGTGGATTTGGAACCTGTGATGGCTCAGCAGTGATTAGGCAGAGCTGGCAACCCGGTTAATGGAAGCGGCAGTCCGCAGAGAGCCCGCATGGCACTAATCTCTCCCATTCCTACTTGGTGAGTGCCAGACACAAGGGAAACATGACTGTTCGAAAAGCGCCATTCTCCGACTCTCGGCACAGTATGAAAGCAGCATAACAACCGTCCATCCACCTTTCCTCTCCTTCCATCTGTATTCTTTTTTTTTTAACATAGGAAGGGAAGGGGCTGCAATGTACATGTTTATATTGTGTTCGGGGTAGGGTAGAGTGGGCGGGGAGTGACACAGCCCTAAAGTAAAAATGGGCATCTTATAAAATAATGATAATAATCATCATCATCATAATGATAATAATACTAATAATATATATGTGTTATTATCTTATATAATAATAATAATAATAGTAGTAGTAGTAGTAGTAATAATAATAACAACAATAATAGTAAATATTTCATGAAAAATTGAAACAATGATACTACTATTACTGCTATTACTACTACTACTACAGATAAGAAGAAGAAGAAGAAGAAAGAAGAAGAAGAAGGATGACGATGATAATGATGATGATAATGATGATGATGATGATAATGATGATGATGGTATAACAATGAGGAAAAGGATTTCTCTCCGTGCTTTCATCTGAATAACCGAGGAGCTCCAGGCGATTATAAACCGGGGGATGACTTCAGAAAGAAAAACTGCTGAGCTTTCAGGTCAGTCAGCATGGAAACACAAAATACACAAAGCTAATCGCCCCACCCCCCCACCCCGCCCAGTCTGATCTGTTTTCCTCCCTTCCATCTTCTGTCTGGCCTCTTGTCCACGCCCTGCGCTGCGTCCCTCTCATGTTCAGATGCAGGGTCTCTGACCGACACGTCGGAAGAACTCACTTTCTCTATGCTGTCTCCCACTATTGCCCAGGAAAAAGGGTTTTGATGGAAGTACTTTCCTGATGTCCTCTATACTGTTTCCCACTAATGCTCAGAGAGAAGGTCTCGCAGAGGGTACTTACATGATGTCCTCTATACTGTTTCCCACAAATGCTCAGAGAGAGGGTCCCGTAGAGGGTACTTACACTGATGTCCTCTATACTGTTTCCCACTAATGCTCAGAGAGAGGGTCTCTAGAGGGTACGTAAACGATGTCCTGTATACTGTTTTCTACTAATGCCCAGAGAGAGGGTCTAGTAGACGGTATTTACCTGATGTCCTATACTGTTTCCCATTAAAGCCAGCCCAGAGGAAGGATCTATGTCCCATATGTCGGACGGGCTTGACTGAACTTTCTTGTCCTGTGTCCCTCTAATGCCCAGAGAGACCAACATCTCGGACGAGCTACTGACTTCCCTATGCTGTGTTCCTCTAATGCTAAGAGACCGATCTATGACTGACCCTCCCCCTCCCTATACTGTGTCCCTCTAAAGCCCAGCGGGAGGATCTATGACCAACACGTCGCACGGACTTGA
Source organism: Conus betulinus (assembly GCA_016801955.1). Classification (NCBI taxonomy): domain Eukaryota; kingdom Metazoa; phylum Mollusca; class Gastropoda; order Neogastropoda; family Conidae; genus Conus; species Conus betulinus. Next base: position 371,063 of record JADBJO010000908.1, on the reverse strand, counting down.
TTGAATTTCTCTAGTTGCAAAGTGAGACGACTGCAGGCGGAAATCTAAACAAATCTTAAATAAATGTCAGCAAACCGCCCAGAGAAACGTGGACAAACGAGTCACAAGACAAAACACAAAGCGTTTCGACCTCTAGGTCTTCTTCAGGTGAGACAAAAACGAATAAAATAAACGAAAATTCACTTAGTTTTGATCGCTTCAGATCGCTTCAGAGTTCAGCGCAAGGAAGAAGGCGTTCAACCGCCGTTATTTTATTCGTTTTTGTCTCACCTGAAGGAGACCTAAAAGGTCGAAACGCGGGTTTTTTTTTGTGTGTTGTGTGTCTTGTTTTTGTCTTGTGACTCGTTTGTCACACGTTTCTCTGGGCGGTTCGCTGACATTTATTTAAGGAGGAAGGATCTATGACCTACACGTCGCACGGGCTTCACTGAATTTCTCTATACAGAGTCCCGATAGTGCCCAGAGGAAGGATCTATGACCGACATCCCGGACGAGGTTTTACTAAACTTCCCTGCAGAGCCCAAAACAAGGTACCAACCCTTGTGTAAGGAATACAAATTGGCATCCAAACAGTGCATACAAAGTTTCACTCATTCTGAATCCAACAAAATAGTTCTGTCAAACACTAAAATGTTTATGCTGAGCAAACCTGTCACCGATACACAAATGGCCACGTCAAACCGCCATCTACTGTGTACAACTCTTCATTGGAACTATTTAACGTAAAAAATCACCTGAAACACACGGGGCAAATTGACTGCCCTAACCAACGTTTTCAGCCCATATGTGTCTTCTTTGCGTTGCCATTCAAACATTTCTTATCTAAGACTCTTTCAGTGGTAACCTGAAATCCATACGTGTAAAAATCTAATAAGCGTTTGTAACATTTTACATACAATAACGTACGTCGATTGGAAACGAGCGTAGCTCACTATACACGAAATTGTTTGGTGTTCGACTTCCCACTTTTCAGATTTCATGATAAAGAAATTAATGTATTCGTTCAGTTATTGAACTTTAGTTTCTTACTGCCTAGACTTTAGTAATATTGTGCACTATGGGTTGTACCTACAGTTTAAATAGTTTAGTAAATATACTGAAGGATCTGCAGTCCCATTTACATATTGCATGAAGAATAAAAATAAAAACGGCTCTCTGCTTTCTTACAAGTATGACATACTGAACCACAGAATCTGGTTCTTGTCAAAAAAAAAAAAAAGACATTGTTGAAAGACATCTTTTCTGATGAGATATCCTCCCTGACGGCAAACAAGGATACTTGTTTTTGCCATGTTGCAGCCGTGTATACGGTTGCCTTTGAAAACCAACTACAGTAACGGACAACAAAATACAATGATCTTCAAAATGCAGTCAGTCAAAATGGGTTTTGAATCAACAGACAAGCCTAAGCGACCATTGTGTACATTTCTAAAGATATTTGTAAATAAGGAAACCAAATCGAATCTGGATGGATAATATCCCGTGTATCCCTCACTGGTGCGATTCACAAAACCTGTTCAGCTACACTGTGTTGCTTTCATTTCATGTTTTAAGCAAAGCTACAGCTTACATTTCATCTCACAATCTTGGACACACAAGGCTTCTACAGCTATTAAAACGGATTTTTTGATATGTTTGTTTTTGAAACCAACAAATGCAGGATGCAGCCTGACTGCCGCTCATAGCACAACGTAGTGATCAACAGGAGAACAGTACTTCTCAAAACCCAGCATAACATTTATCAGCAATATCATCAATCGTTATCCATAACTCTGATCTGGTATTCATACTAGAACGTTTACTACTTACATCACATCTCTATTTTTAAATCATTCCGAAATATTTATCCCATCTTTCCTGATTAAAGGTAGGACATGGATTTCATGATAATTGCCAGTGTCAAAAAAACAAAACAAAAAAAAAACCCAGATTTTTTTGTATGTGTTAAATGACGTAAATGACTAAGTTTTGAAAACGTCCTCAATAATTTCATCTAAAGTAACGATCGTTTCGTATTCTTTGAGCAAGTAAACACTTCTTTTCAGTCATATTTGTTTTGATTCGTATCACATCTTTGACTGCGAATTCTGATGATAAATTTTGGACGTGATGAAAACTACTTATTACTGGATATATCACTACATTTTGTGACATATTTTTTTTTCAGTTACGAAAGATCTCTGTTGCCAATTCACACGATCTGAAAATATGTTCTATAATGGATCGTCACATTACTTTTTCATTGTTTTCCTCTATCCGTTTTCTTAATTTCTCTCGACTTTCAACACAAAGTGTGGCATTATAAAGAGCCTCGAGGAGAGAGAGGGAGGGAGGGAGGGAGGGAGGGAGACAGAGAGACAGAGACTGAGAGAATAGGACCGAGAGACAGAGAGAGACAAAGAGAGACCAAGAGAGACAGAGACAGAGAGGCAGTGAGAGACAGAGAGACAAGAGAGAGAGAGAGAGAGAGAGAGAGAGAGAGAGAGAGAGAGAGAGAGAGAGAGAGAGAGGGCAGAGACAGAGACAGATACAGACAAAGAGAGACAGAGGCAGAGAGGCAGAGGGACTGAGAGAGAGACAGAGAGAGATAGAGAGAGAGAGAGAGAGAGGGAGAGAGAGAGAGAAAGAGAAGACAGAGAAAGGGAAGCAGAAAAACAGACAGAAACAAAGAGAGAGAGAGAGGGGGGGGGGGGAGAAAGAGAGAGAGAGAAAGACACAAAGACATGCAGGCAGAAAGAGAGAGAGAGAGAGAGAGAGAGAGAGAGAGAGAGAGAGAGAGAGAGAGAGACAGACAGACAGACAGACAGACAGACAGACAGACAGACAAAGAGGCAGAAAGACAGAGAAAGGGAGAGTCTGTCCAGTAGGGATGATGATGTAGCCGATGTGTGGCGGTTAGGCGAGGGGGAAACAGGGGAAGGGAAGGGGGGGGGGGGGAACGAGCACCCGAGACAGACACAGACAGACAGACAGAGAGGAAAATGTAACTGCTGTCTCATTACCATCGTCATGAAGTTAATTCCTCTACATTGAAATGCGAATTGAAAGACACGTCTTTTTACGTTTCATAATAATGATAAATGATAATAATGTTTATTTCTATAGCGCATATCCCATAAAAATGCTCAACAGCGCTTTCCATTTAAAAAAAGAGCAAACGGTAAAAAATAAGAATCACGAAAGTCATGCACTTTGAAAAATACAAAGCCCCGAGATATCCAGTGTTAAAACAAATCAAATTGCGTTCACAATTAAGACATTGTATAATAATAGTTATAACAATAATAATGATGATGATGATAATTAAAAACAAATCGCAAGAAATTTCACATAAAGTCTCTGTCTCATAAATCCTCTAAAACACATTCCTTTCCTTTTCGCGCATGCACGCACGCACGCACGCATGCACGCACCTTCACATTACTAGTTTAGAAACATACATGCAGGAGAACAATTCTAATTAGGAAGGACTTGCACATTAATTTTCAGTTTCTCAGGATAGACGAGTTTGAAAGGTAGTTCTCAGATGCCGTTTGAAAGTGTAGAGGCAGTTTGTTTTCCCCAAGAGACAGGGGTAGAGAGTTCCATACATTTGGGCCAAAGACAGAGAAGGACTATCGACAGAAAAGCGATGAACAGTCAGAAGTGAGGTATCAGAGGACGGAGTGTTCGAGAAGGTTTGTATATCTACAGGAGATTGGAAAGATAAGATGGCATGTTCTCATGACAGATACACTGGAAGCAGATACAGGCAACTTTACATTGAATTCTGGCCTTAACATGAAGCCAGTGAAGAGTCCGAGAAGAGATTTTGCACTCTCACGTCTGGGCTTGCGGAGAACAAGGACAGCCGCATGATTCTGTATGTGTTGAAGTTGATTTAGTTGATTGTCGGGGAGACCAACAAGAGGAGAGTTACAGTATTCTAGTTAATCTGGAGAGAACGAAGGAGACAGCAAGTTTGTTGGCAGCAACAGTGGGTAGAAAGGAGCGGACCTGACCTATTCTACGTAACTGGAAGTACAGAGTACGGCATAGTTGTTTTGACATGTGCTTCCATAGACAAGGTTTTGTCTAAGCAGAAAGTGTACAATTTATCCTACGTCATGCAATCGTATTTCTAGTACGTGTGCCGACCAACTGATAATTTGTACAATTTGAGCAAGATGAGGAAATGTTGCTGTTCAGTGTCTTGATACATTTTTCATGAGCTGTGGACTTCAAAGCGGGCTCTTTTCAGTCAGCTTCACATGAGGACTAAAACAGCACAGATAAGCTCACTCTCAAAGTCGAAATCGCTGAAAAGATTCCGAGACTGGCACCTCTGTGTTGAATTTGTAACTAAAATAGCGGTGGCCATGCAAATTTTATAAGTCACATCTGTCGCATAAAAGCATTTTGTAAATACGGAAACCTTTTTTTTTTCACTATGTCATAGTCAGCATATTCTAATTCCAACAGAAATACCCTCTGTTAAGAGTTCACCGATATCAGTTCACTTCAGTCCTGTATCGTATCGATGTCTTCATCGGAAAATAGTATTCACTAAGAACAAGACAGCATAGTGCCAGTTAGGACTGGTGCCCATAATTAACCTGCCAGTTTTACTTAGATTAATGTGGGCGGGTGGAAATGACTGCATATGCACATTCTTTGAAGAGATTCAGCACAGCAGGCAAAACGTCCATGTGAAACTCAGTGATGACCTTTTTCACTCTTCTAAGGCTAACTGATGTGCAAGTAGCGCAGACTAATGACAGGAAGACAGTTCAATTTATTTGTAAACACGTCATAATTCTTGTACTATTCGCCATTTTTCCTTTGCTTGTGATTTTTTTTTATCCGTTGTGTGTGAAGTGAATCAAATGCTCACAATAGTTACCGTTTCGTGTTCACGTATTTGTTTTAGATTGTAGATATGAACCATCGAGGTGTGTATCGAGTATCAAAATTGTCAGCCCACTTTTGGGCTGGATGGTTTTATTTGAGACTTCATATCGATGCGTAACATCAGCAACACATCAGAGCCAGATAAAACATGACAAAACTTTATGCAAATTATAAGGAGTGGGGCGGGACGGGGGGGGGGGGGGGGGGGGGGGGTGGGAGCAAGAGTTACCCTGCTTTTTGGGTTGTTTCATACAAACCGTAATCGGTGTTCGATATGTTATAGCCAAGCACTGCTCAAATACCAAGTTATCGGTTTTCCTAAACGTGATTTATTTTATGAGCAGTGTAAATCATGACATGCTCATATCCTTATTCATTTGTTTGTTTCACTTCAAATACAGACATTGTGGTTGAACCAGCCACTTTCTGCCTAGAAATCTGTTACGTTATCACTGTGACCAATAATCAGGGACTATGATGATGTTCAAACTTACTCTTGTCACACTTACTTTGGGAGTGAGCTTATCTGTGCTGGTTTAGTCCTCATGTGAAGCTGACTAAAAAGAGCCCGCTTTGAAGTCCGCAGGTCATGAGAAATGTATCAAGACACTGAACAGCAACATTTTCCTCATCTTGCTATTAGAAATACGATTGCATGACGTAGGATAAATTGTACACTTCCCATATTTATTAGTAAGCTTATTACCTCATTTTTGTATTCCAGTATGTTTCAACTCAGGTATCAGTTTCATTATCTCAGAAATTCTAGGTCTTGTCATACAAGTATCTATAATTGTTGTTTTTTCTGTCTTCTGTCTCTGGTGATTATCGTACCTACTCCAGCATAGCCTTTCGCATCAGTGGGTCATGAATTGAGAGGCGTGTAGCAGGATTCTAGAAATAAATAAATAGATTTTGATGCTATTGAATATTTTGAAATAGCTGCTTTCAAGTGATAGAAATCTATTTCTTTTATTCTCTCTGTTTTTTTTTTTTTCAACACAACTCTCTAGGAGTTTTTACTCAAATGAATATTGAAATCATGCTTACACGCAAATCAAAGCCATACATGCCTCGAGTTTAATGCAAAGATTCGGTCAACAATATAATGCTTTTTTGTGAAAATATCTAAACAAATGTCACATAAACATACAGCTCACATAATCAAATACTTTTTGTCAAATACTAAGCCAAAGAGCAAACCTGGAAAATGTTGTCTAGTCTATGAAGTAACGCTGTTGAATATTTACTGACTGTTAAATACCACGTAGCAGTTATTTACACTGCCAATGGTTTCCATTTACTACCAAAGCAAAGGCATTCCTTTATTCGAATGGTAATACGCAGTGGACTGTTTTTTTCGTGGCTGACATAACTATGTTCTGTATCTTCTCACGGTACTAGCCAATTGGTTGACACGTATGGTACAAAGTAAGAAATATGACAGTATGGCAAAGCTTGTGTTTCCTCTTAAAAAAAGTAGCCTCTATTTATAGTGCTCACCACTGTCATTACGACTCCCCCAATACGCAGCCATATCCAGACCTGCTCTCCCGCTATCTCAGTGCGAGTAGTTCACACGGAGCCGTCAAAGTCAGGTAGTCACGAGGCCATTCGCTAGAGAAGTCTCTGCACCACTGCTGGGTTATTTCGGGTGTGTGCGGTGATGGGGTGTACTTAGCTATGCAGTGTACTCTCTTTGACCCCCTGCTGACGACAGTGATTGCTTTCTGCAGAGCTGCCCAGGTAATGATCTGCGATGGAGTGACAACCGTCAGCGGAATGTCCATACATACGGTACAGGTACACCTGCTGATAACCACCTCTCTAAACGATGTGGTATAAGTAATTAACAACACACTTCCTACACCCGTAGAGATCCACTTCTCTAAAACGATGCGATATCACTAATTAACGACACTCTTCGAACACCTGCTGAAAGCAAGTACTTTCACGCCTTTTGATAGTTGTTAATTGACAGCAGCCCCTACCCGTAAGCGTGCAGGCATCCAGCGTCGTCGACACGATGTGTCATAGTTTTTAATTTCCACAGGTATTGTCACACTCAATTCCATGGAGTTGTCGAGGTTTCCTTTACCTGCACAGCTGAATGCACTGGACAGGAAACGATTTCGTCCACACTGATGTACTCTCCGAACGGCATTTTGTTCAAAGTACACATACTGTTGAGTGATGGATGTTTTATAGTCTTAATGGCGCGCATACTGCTGACAAACTAATCATTTTATTGTCTTAATGGTGTCCATACTGTTGCCAGACAAGCGACATAATGAACTTAATGCTGTACATGCTGTTTATTTATTGGCTTTGTATGTTGTTAGTGGTTTATGTCCTGTTACTCAACTGGCTATTTCATGTCATGAATAGTGTACTTTTTATGTTTTATGTGGTTCGTGGTGTGTGTCCTGGTGACTGTTTGACTGCTTTATGTTGTTAGTGGTTTATTTACTGTTGACTAACTGGCTATTTCGGTGTTATTAATTAATGGCGAATATATTGTGTGTGTGGCCGTTTATGCGGTTGATGGTTGATCATAATGTTGGCTTTGTTCTATTGTTTCCGTTGATGTAGAACGCATTGCTGATTGACAGGTTGTTTAATGTTGTTAACGGCGCACATGCTGTTGACGAAATGGCTTTATCATGTTGTTAACTGAATGGCCGTTTATACAGTTGACAGTGGGGCAAAGGCTTTTTCTTTGTTAACGAAGAACGCGTTATTGATTGAAAGGTTGTTTATATTCAGTCAAACCCGTCGGACGTGTCATAGATCTTTCTGTGGACATTAGAGGGACACATGGTGAAAACGGGAAACACTGGAACGCCGAGCAAAATCACCACCCCGAACAAACCATGTCAACACTTGACTTCTGTCTGGATGCTGCTGCAAAAAAAAAAAAACATCGGCCTACATGACAGTCTGGGAGTCTCTCGTCGTCACTGCTGTTGACCATGTCTCCACTGTGCGCCACGTCATGCTAACAGATTTGTTCAAATCTTTGAAGTCATACGTTCGAATCGTTTGCTGGATGCCTTTGCTTACTAGGACACCCTCCCCCCCCTCCCCCCTCCCCCCGCCTGTTTCCCTCCCGCTACGTTCCACTTCAGGGTTAAGCGCGCGCGCGTGCGCGGGTGTGTGTATGCGTGTGTGCGTGTGTGTGTTCATGTGTGTGTGTGCGTGCGTGTGTGTGCGCGCGCGTGCGTGCGTGTGTGTGTGTGTGTGTGTGTGTGTGTGTGTGTGTGTGCGTGTGTGTGTGTGTGTGCGTGCGTGCGTGTGTGTGTGTGTGTGTGTGTGTGTGTGTGTGTGTGTGTGTGTGTGTGTGTGTGTTCCCATTCCAAATGGTTCACTGCAGATTTGGGTCTCGGCAGCATTAGTGTACTACATCTCCTGCCAGCAAGCAGAAACTGACGCAATGGATGGAAAATGGTACTCTATTGGGCTCTGTTGGTACTGACCCCATAACGGCATTGTGACTTCTTGGTGCTGGGCCCTATAGGTACTGGATCCTGAAGGCACTGGTCTTGGTACTGGAACCGGATAGCGCTGGGCCCTTTTTTATCTGGGCACGAAACCCTTACGGCATGTGACTTGAATGGAACAGGATCCTACTTGTACTGGGCCATAACAGCGCGTGGCCCTATCGGGACATGGCCCTAATGGCACAGAGCCCTATTGGTAATAGGCTGTTTTGACAATGGGCCTTATTGGTACTAAATCCTCGTCGTTGTGGACACTATTACTACTAGACCTCATTGGTACTGAGCCCTTATAGAATAGGGCCTTACATTGGTACTTGGCCATAACGGCACTGAGCCCTATTAGCATCGGGCCTAAAGGCTAGAGCTCTATTAGCTCTGGGCCCAAATGGCACTGGGTTCTATTGGTTACTTGGCTAAATGGCGCGGGCTCCTGTTGGTTCTGGGCCATATTGACACTTGGCCCTCTCGGTTTTGGGCCCTAATAGCACTGATCCCTATTGGTACTAGGCCGCAGAGGCACTGAAGGCCTCTGATGGCACAGAATCTTGTTGCTGCTGGACCCTATCAATACTAGGCACTATTGCTACTGGGTTATTGGTATTGAGCCCTACTGGCACACGACCCTGCTGGTACCACGCCCTATTAGTACTGATCCTACTGGGCCATATGGCACCGGGCCCTATTTGCAATAGGCCGTTTTGGCAGGAAGACACTTGATTAATGTCCCACGGCTTTGTAAGACAGAGCCATGATACGTGGAGGCAGGCGGCAGGCACACCCAACATGCAAATGCAGAACACGACGGACCATCAGACACTGTTTCGCAGTGCAGAATACACCCTGGGGCACAACGGTTCTACATTCAAAGAGACAAAAAAAAAAATAATAAAGGATTAACAGAATGACACATTTCGTCACACAAGATAACAAAAGTAAAACAAGATAATTTCGATCAAATAAAATGAATTGTTTGAAAACATACCTTCATGATGGTCAGTCTTGAGACAACGGTTTGCTTTCACACTTCTTTATGGCTCAGCAGCTGCACAATTGTTTTTGTTTGGTTGGTTGATAAAAGAAAATGCCACTGGTGTTTTTTTTTTTTTTTTTTTTTAAGAAACGTTTTAATGACAACTAATCTATCTACCATCCATTAAGCTTTCATTCACACACACAGAATGGTTTGTGTCGTCCCCTGTCAAACGATCCCTAACCACCCTGACCACTGCTACGCACCCAAGTGGCCGAAGTGCTCGTCACTTTTCAACGTGGCGACAAACAGCGTCGGATCAATCTGTCAATCAAGCCGGTCTCGCGCTCCCACTGGCTGAAACAAAGAAGCAGCAGGCCACAGTATACAGCTGTCACCGCCACCACACACATTGCGCGCCAATCGCCTGGCGCTTTGGCACCAGACACGATTTGCGTTGGTGTGCTGGAAGCTGGCTTAATCTGCTTCACTTTTCCGGAACAAAGATCTGAAAAAAAAAACCTGTGGGTAGAAAGAGGACAGGGTGTTGTGTGTGTAGAATTGCAATAGTCAGACAGTGAGATTTGCTAGAAAGGGGCGGGGAGAACACTAATGTTTGTATATTGGTGGGTGGAATACCTTCTCTCTCTCTCTCTCTCTCTCTCTCTCTCTCTCTCTCTCTCTCTGTTGCACATACCCGCTAGTGTGTTTAACAGCACAATTTCATCTAGCCTTCAATTAGCCGGCCTTACTTTTCAAAATTCAAATTAAAAGTTTTAGTAGTATCAACGCCGCTCGTTATCGACTTACAAAATGAATTTTTACCGTCGTAGTAGTACACATGACAGTAACTCAATCGTTGAAACTCCATGCAAGTGTTGGCTGCTCTGTCTTCCACATCTCTCACAGAAAGCATGCATCTTACATCATGTGTTTACTTCATTTTTGTCTATTTATCATCGTCATGTTTACTATTATCATTGTTATGATGATGATGATGATGATGATGATGATGATGAAGATGATGATCAAACACATTGATTAGTTTACGTACAAATGAAATGGAGAGATCCACCCGGCCGTGCAAACTGCACGCACCAGCCACCCTGGGGCGATCCAGACTCGCAGTCGCAGACAAAAGGTCTCCAAGCCCCCTGCAGCACGGTCATCCCTCTGGAGCCAGCACCACCAGACTGTGGCCTGATGGGCCACGACAGAAACTCCCACGCGGTGAATGGTGAGATCAACGTCCTGTCAGTCTCCCGCGGACCCTGAGGACCGGGTGGTCATAGACTGGCGAAAATCATTTGAATCCATAGATTCCAGACTAAGGGATGTGACCCTCCTCTCCCGGTCAGTAGCGTCCCATGTCAGCCACTGCACTCCGATGGGCACGGAATGTGCAGCTGAACCTGTGTAGACTGGAAAGAAATGAAGAAAAAAAGAAGACGGAAGGAGAGAAAAACTAAGCAAGAAATGAGGATGAAAACGAAAAAAAAAAAAATGATGAAAGAAGCAAAGAACAAGGAATCAGACCAGCATCAGCTCTACCCGTTTACCAGTTTACGATTATTTAGCTCTGTTTGCATTATTTAACTCCCTTGGCATGATTTTACTGCCTTGGCAACCACTTACCTACCATTACTATGATACTGCTGTTGTTAATGCTGTCGTTGTTGTTGTTTTGACGTTACTATTGTTGCTGAAACTATGATTATCACAGCGCCCTCAGCATTTTGACGTACGTGTATTCCCCTCTGACCATTGAAGAAGCCGCACAAGTTCTGCTGCTTATTGACAAGTTCAGGCTGACTCCATCTGTTGGAAGCGCTGACCGACATTCTATTTATAGCTATGGCAGCTTCCCCTGACATTGGTTTCCCGTAATTATCGGACAAGAACAAGAGACAGATGACGTGTAACTGCTGTCCTGTTCTCTCGTTCCGTGTACCGTCTTTAGGACTGTGTGCTGATACAGTAATGCTGGCTACATATATGAAATTTGCCAGTGACGCGCTAACCCATCACGTGCGCGCGCACGTAAGTGTTTGTGTGTGTGTGTGTGTGTGTGTGTGTGTGTGTGTGTGTGTGTGTGTGTGTGTGTGTGTGTGCGTGCGCGCGCGCGCGTGCGCGTGTGTGTGTGTGTGTGTGTGTGTGCGTGTGTCGTGTGTGTGTGTGTGTGTGTGTGTGTGTGTGTGTGTGTGTGTGTGTTCCAACGGACGCTTTCAGTATAAATTTGATCGTTGTCTTCAGAAAATTTTATATTATGGCTACGCCTTTTCTGTCCCCCCTTCTTTTTACTTTGCTTCCGACCCCCTCCACCTCGTTTTTTTTTTTTGTTCTATTTATTTATTGATCTATTCTAGCCCGAATGATCATTTTCGCCCGTTTTTCTTGCCTTCATGATCCATCACTACCTTTTGTCTGGAAGATCTTTCCTCCGCTTCCCTCCTTGCAATGCATATCAGTTTTGTTTGTTCGGTTCTTTGTTTGTTTTAACAAAACGTCCTCTCTGGTCTCGTTTACAATATGCCGGGTTTTTGTTTACCTGAAACCTGGCAAAACTTTGCGAAAATGCAGGACATCGTTCAGAGTTGGTGCTCTGTGTCCATTTTGCTCGTTCTTGTCCAAATAGCCTGTCACGTATAAGGGGCTATCTTTCATGTTGCTGATGTTTTACGTTTTGCATGTAGTGGTGGAAATCCAGCCAAATAACTGCTGCCCTCAGCACTGACCAAGATGAATTTGCTTCAAGGGTGTCGGTAATTCAGCGGTCATGTTGTACATTCATGTACCCATGTTATAGGACAGGTATGGTGTGCCTGTTTGTCATTTTCTTTTTAGTAGAGCAAATTTTTTGGTTTCTCTGAATTCAGATCTCATACGGCAGGCTGCGCTACAACAGAAACTGAAAAGAAATGACGGTTTCGTGAATTTACAGTAAGTGTATAACGCTCGAGGACTCAAAAAACAGTCAACGCACGTGCTGCAAATGGTAAATTTCATGCCCCCCCCCCCCCCCCCCCCCCCCCCCCCCCCCACTTGCATTTAATAACACTATAGATACAAGATAAGCAGAAAACCCAAAGAAACAAGCACACCCAAAACATCAAATCCCAGGTGTTTGTAATCAACCGAAGCTAATAAAAACATAATAGAATGCAAAGGGAAAAAAAGAAAAGAAAGCAAAAAGAAAAAAGAAAAGAAAAAAAAAGCAGAAACAGAGGAGAAAGAAAAAGCACAGACACTGATAAACACTTAGTCAAGTTGTCCAGACATTTAATAGTAGGTAGTTAAGCTTTGCTGTCAGTACTGGGTGTGAACTTAAATCAAATGAGCGATAACTATTGAGAAACGTTTAGAAAAGCAAAAAAAAGAAAGAAAAAAGAAAAAGAGAGAGAGAGAGAGAGAGAGAGAGAGAGAGAGAGAGAGAGAGAGAGAGAGAGAGAGAGAGAGAGAGAGAGAGAGCGAGAGAGAGAGAGCAAATGTTGTTGTTGTTGTCATCGGACCCTGGCTAAAGGACTCCAGGGATCATCCAAACAGCCGAAGCACTTGAACACTATGGTACAGATGCGTCAGCTGGGGATGAGAACATAACGTGTGTGACCGTTTTTGATTACCCTGCCACGTGGGCAGCCACGCTCCGACTTCGAGGGATTTTGGAGACTGATAATGTTATGCTAGGAACTTGTCACAACTGAAGACAATCCCCGCATAACTGTGCAGAGCATAACAACATTTTTATGTCGCCTTGGTGTTTCTAGCCTATGTCAATTGATCTGACCCAGCCTTAAGCCAAGGCGGAGGGAGCAAATGAAGTTAAAAAAATTCTTAGGTTAGCCACTTTTCGGATCGACTAAAATTCAACTTGCTCGGAGATCGGCTATTGATTAAAAGAATACGATGTGAAAATGCATTATGAAAAAAAAAGAAAAATAATAGAACTCTAATACAGTGGCTCCCGTCTCCATTCTTTCCCTGGTTCTTAAAATGTGAATGATAAAGGACAGAACAAAGAAAATGTGAATGATAAAGGACAGAACAAAGAAAAAAGAAAGAAAGAAAAAAAAAAAAGATATCAGCGTAGAGATCTCGAATTGGATTCACGTCCTGAAATTAACATGTTATAGAAAAGTATGAAAAAAAAACACATGAAAGAAAAACAACAACAATCTGAATGTGATTGTAATATCGATGATCCACTTTCTCTTTTATAGTGAGGGAGACAGACATGGCTAACCGTGAGACTGATGTAAACACTCAGAGGAAGCCCATTTGCTTGCCAAAATGGTGATCTCTCCATGCGGTGACCATTCACAGGATATCATATCACCATTTTTTTTAACAAGAAAGAAGTTAGATGGAAGCTTTAGAATGATACTGAATTTGAACAGACTGAATACATCTTCCGTCACTGTCCAGCCCATAATGTTCTACAGCGTCAAACTGGCCAGAGGTTGTAGAACTGCAGATGTAGCTTTGGGGCAGTCGTCAAGACCTCCAGAAGACTGGGATTTATCGTTGCAACAGGACTGAAGATCTGACACAACGAAAAAAATAGACAGAAGAAGAAGAAAAAGAAGAGGCTGAAGGAAGAAATCATTTACTTTATTTCAAAATGGGTAAATACGGCTTTGAGTTTGGTAAACAAAATCTGCTTCGTGGCTTCAGTTGATCTGAAGGGAGCTTTTTATTTTGTCCCAGTTCATTAGAAGACTACTGAAATCAAAACGGAGAGGAAAACCTGACTTCAATGTGCTTGTACCTAAAAAAATTACAGAACTTGTGGAACCAATTTTTTGCCTTATTCAAAAAGGGGGGACACATCTCCAAACCCTTTTTGAATCACTGTTGCATAACAGTATATAGAAGAGTGCACTGCCAATATCCGGTGTACTTAAGTCGTCTTCAGGCAGTTAGCATTTCTTGTACACCCTCTCAATGTCTACATTGCATTCGAGACTTGGCCACGTAACTGGAATAATTGCTGCAAGTTACCCAGCTGTAAAGTTAAGTATGGGCCACTTATTGCCGTTGTTTGAAGAAGACAAGAAGGAACCATTGAAAAAACTCGTGGAAATTTTGATTTAAAAAAAAACACAACAACTTTGTCTTGTCACCAGAAGTAGGGCAGAACTAGACAGAATGAAAAGCTAGCCGTACTACCACAAATCCCGCATTTAGTGCAATTCCAGCTCATTCGAATAAGAAGGGAGGGGAAGATTTTTCGCGCTCTATATCTCATGTAATAACCGTTATGGAATGTCGTCCTCAAAATGACGCGAATTAACCCTCATCTTCCAGGCAAGTCTCAATTCATTCTATAATTATGTGGAATCAATTGTGGGGCGACGTGTCGAGTTTTCGTGAGACCTTGAGGTCTGCTGGGCAGTGAGCACTGCTTGAGTCAAGACAGAAAATGAAATGGAGAAGGCCTCCTGTCTCACATCGGAAATATGAGCAGAAAAATCCCAGTCCACAGCTCAACGATGAAGTTTTCCTCAACACCAACCGCTTGTGTGTGGTGTGTGTGTGTGTGTGTGTGTGTGTGTGTGTGTGTGTGTGTGTGTGTGTGTGCGTGCGTGCGTGCGTGCGTGCGCGTGCGTGCGTGTGTGTGCGCGCGAGCCTTTGCGCCTTTGTGTGCGGTTCTGCCTATGGTTCCTTTCTCTCTCTCTCTCTCTCTCTCTCTCTCTCTCTCTCTCTCTCTCATGATAGACCTGACCTTAGTCTTTGATTTTACCTGTTGCTTTTGTTACAAACACAAAAAAAGTGTAATTCTAATATATGATTTGCTGCAGTTCCTGATAAGATTGTGTTCTGGGGCGACGTGTCCCCTCCCACTATCCCTAACTGTTCAAAAATGTGTATCTAGTTTCTGTGTGGTTGCTCGGTCACTCCCTTCTCATCCCCGACCCCTCGCCCATACGTTCCCCCACCCCACCCCACCCACCTTCTCTCTCTCTCTCTCTCTCTCTCTCTCTCTCTCTCTCTCTCTCTCTCTCTCTCTCTCTCTGTCTCTCTCTCTCTCTCTCTTGGTAACTCTTTACTGATCTCTCTGTCTCACTCTGTTTCTTTATGTGTCCCACTTTGTATCTGTCTCTGTCTCAATGGCTATTCGTGCAATCCCCCCTCTCCCTCTCTCTCTCTCTCTCTCTCTCTCTCTCTCTCTCTCTCTCTCTCTCTCTCTCTCTCTCTCTCCCTCCCCTCCCCCCCTCTCTCTCTCTCTCTCTCTCTCTCTCTCTCGTCAGCATTCTCTCTCTCAAAATCAAACTCTGTGTGAACGAATTGAAACCTTAACAAAAAAAAAACAACAACCAAAGAAAAAACCCCCAAAAAAAAATGAGAGCCAGGGAGACGATAGAAAAGGAATAACACTATCTTTTACAGAATATAAAGACATTATAACAAAACTAGAGATGAATGTGAAGGGCTTGTAAAAGACTTGCTGACAGACAAATCAGACTTATCCAAGGACATAGAATTTGACAGACTTCATCGTTTGAATAGAAAATCATGATTCCCCTACATTGGAAGGTACACATTTTATAAAGATAAGGGACGAGTTCTGAATGCTAGACACAAATCACGGGGAAGTACACTTTTCATTGGTGAAGATTTTTCTCCGAGCGTAAGGGATATAAGAATGAACGTGGTTCCGCATCTAAAGAATGCCAGAAAAGAAAATAAAAGAGTTAGCATGGTTTTTGATCATTTAATCATAAACAGAGTGAGGTTCTGTCTGGACAGAGAGAACAAGTTAAAACCTATGGCTTAACGGTCCGACCGGCCTGATTTCAAAAGCAGTGTGCTTCATGTCTCTCCTCGGCGTATATTTTTTTTGTTGCATAGTTTTTCCACGTTTCATCGTGAACAAATACATTTAAGTCACCGTCTCACCTAAATTCTGCCCCCTCGCTTTCACGTGCTAAAGCTGGTCAATCACTGAGCTGTGACACAGCGAGTGACACTGCTGCTGTGTTGTCGCTGCCGTCTAACGACAGTGCTCACGGTGGCCGTGTTAATTCGCCTGTGACTCTTGTCAATCACAGACTGGGCCGACCGCACCACCGAGTGACCTTCTGGAAAAAAAAAACAAAAAAAAAAAAATACTATGGATTTAAACAAGTGTAGTAAGAGAAAAAAAAAGAAGTGATGGTTTTGTATGTCAGTTCATTCCCGTATAAATTAAATTTCTCAGGATGATGATTGTTGTGAAAATGAAAATAATGAATCGGCGAGAAAGCAGGAAAACATAGAATGTGTGCGTGAGAGTGACTGTGAAGCGAATGGTGCATTTGATTCTAAAATTCGCGTGTTGTTTTTACATTGGAATGTAAATGGCTTATGTGTCGAAGTTAAAGGACTACAGTTTTATTGATTATCTTTTGTCATTTGATTTCATTTGCCTCGTTGAAACTTTTGTTGAAAATCTTTACTCTTCTGCATTTGAAAACTACAAAATCTTCTGTAAACCAGCGATCCAGTGCAAGGGAGAAGATCGGGGGAGATGATTTGTCTAATAGAAAATGAACTATTGAAATATATATACAAGAAATAGATAATGAATGTAAGAATGCGATGATGTTTCTAATTTCAAAACGTATTCTTGGTTTGCCAAAGTATTTTATGTATATCTGTACCCATATACCCCCGGAAAATTTAACATTCTATCCCCTTTTTTGTATAGATAATGGCATCGCTATGCTTGAAAATACTATTGCTGATAAAATTGTGGAATTTTGATTTTTTTAAATTACTAAACGGAGACTTAAACAGTAGAACAGCAAATTTGTGTCCAGAACTGTCTGATGAAGGGTATGTTTGTTATTCTCAAGTCAAAAGCTCTTCATGCTAGGTAACAGGTGCTCTGAAGACAGTGTACTCAATACGTATGGAAAATTTTTTTTGAATATGTGTACAACATTTTAATTATGTATTATGAATGGTGTGCGTAATGGCGACAGCGAAGGTAATTTCATATATATCTTGAAAACAGGGAGTAGTGTCAATGATTATTTTTCTTATGTCCGCTGATTTGTACGTAGAATCATCGACCGCATTTGTATGTACGCAACCACACTGAGTCTAACCATCTTCATTTGGAACTGCGTCTTAGCACTTCACAAACTGTCGGTCCTGTTGTGAATAAGTACAAGGAGGATCAGTATATGAGAAATTCAAATGGAATAATAATGCACACATTTTTCGTAGTCTAATGAACCATGATGATACTCTGCAAGTACTGAAAACAGCTATTAGTTTCATAGACGAAGATATTAATGTAGCATTATGTATGTTTAATGATTGTATTATAAAGAAAGCAGAATGTGTGAAACAGAAAATAAGAATAAACCCAGGTGGGAAGGAATGACTCATGGTTTGATCGAGAATGTTAAATGACCAAAACGAATACCAGAAGACTTTTAAGAGTATTTCGCAGAACCCTTGATAGGAGAGATCGCCTAAAATATTGTAAGGCTCGACGAGAATACAAAAATGTTGCAGAGAAAGGAAACAGAGCGCAAAAAATCGTCACTCGATGATTTAATTAGCTCAGTTCATGACCAGAAGGAATTTTGTAAAACGTTCATAGTGCTTCTGTAAAGTCATCTCATAAACACAATAACATTTCTACTGAAGAATGGTACCAGCATTTCCAAAGTCTGTTGGAAAACGATGTTTGCAATGGAGCAGACACAGAAGAAAATAATGATGAAACAAGCTATTTGGATAGCCCCAGTTCAAAACAGGAGATTTCATTTGCGATTAAAAAAAAAAAAATTAATGGAAAATCTGCGGGTCCTGACGGTTTGACTGGCGATCTATTTAAGAATGGTGGTAGTATCGTGATTGAATCTTTCTTGAATTTTTTCAATACCCTTTCTGATACAGGACTGTATCCTGAAAGCTGGTCTGAATCGATCATCATCCCACTATTTAAGAAAGGTACCGCAAATGAAATGATCCTGGCAATTACAGAGGGATCTATCTATCTGATATAAGCAGCAAATTGTACAGCTCTATTAATGACAACAGATTGCAAAAATGAATCGATCAAAATAAAATTACTGGTGAATATCAAGCTGACTTCAAAAAGAATCATTCCACAGTAGATCACTTGTTCATCCTTTTGGCTTTAGTTCAAAAGCAGTTTTCATGTAATTGTAAGCTATGTGTAGCTTTTATTGATTTTGAGAAAGCGTTCGACTCTGTTTCTAGAAAATCACTATGGCCAATGGTGAAAAAGAATGGCATCAACGGCAAATTATATCAATGTATTAAGAGTGTGTAGAATAATGTTAAAACAAGGGTTAGATCTGGTGGGAAACTTTCTGACTGTGTGTTATGTACACAGGGTAAAAAAACAAGGTGATGCTTATAGCCCTGTTCTTTTCTCATTGTTTATAAACGAATTGGCTTTAGACATTATAGCGAAAGGAAGACACAGTGCAACACATTCTCCTGACTTTATTGAATTATTTATTTTTCTTACTTGCTGATGATATTGTCTTATTATCTGAGACTCCAACTGCCCCCCAGACTCAGTTAAACAGTTTGTGCCAGGCAGCTTTTAAACTTCAGCTAAAAGTAAATATGAAAAAGAGTAATATTGTGGTTTTCAGAAAAGGAGGTTACTTGGCAGCAAAGTGAAAGATGGTATCTTACTGGACAGAGGATGGCTGTTGTAAATTGTTATAAATACCTTGGTATCTATTGTTGTAAATTGTTGTAAATACCTTGGTATCTTTTTCTCTACATGCTTAATTAAACTTTACAGACGCTTGTCAGGATCTAGAAAGCAGAGCGAAAAAAGCCTTATTGTGTATCTTGAAAACATTATACATGTTGAACGATAATTCCTTGACAGTATTTCTGAAACTCATTAATGTTCAGGTTTAGCCGGTTGCTCAGTATAATCTGGGGCCTAGATAAATCTGCTGTTAATGTAGAAGGAGTTCATGTATATGCTCTTAAGAAATTTTAGGGGTTCACATGAAGACACCTAATGAATGTGTTTATGGGGAAACAAACGGCTATCTAATCTATATCAATTCATCTGTGCAGTGCACAAGATACTGGCTGAAAATTGTTCAGATGGATGATGACAAATTACTAGTAAAAGCATATAAGATGTTGCTTGGATTGGAATCGCCTGGTAAAAGATCGTGGGTTTCAGGTGTCCAAGATTTTCTGTGTCATAATGGATTTTGGTTTGTTTGGATGAATCAAGGGGCAGGAAATGTAAATGCGTTTTTGAAGCAACTTCGGCAAAGACTGATCGATAACCGATGGCAAAACTGGCATGAAAACATCCAAAACAGTGAGAGATACTCATTTTACAGAACTTTTAAGACATCTGTGAGATGTGAAAATATCTCTCACTTAATATTGACAGGCATATTAGAAGTTAACTGACAAGATTTAGATAAGGAATTTTAGACATCAAAACGCATCAGTATCGATATGCAAATACCGATAATGTTAGTATGCTATTTCCTTTATGCAAAAACGCAAATGAAGACAAACTGCATTTCCTACTTTGTTGTCCTCCTGTGCTGACGGCTTTACCATATGAGTGCATTCCCCGGAAATTCTTTAAACACTCTTGCTTATTTCGAGCTGCTTTGTTCATGTCAAATGAAAATGAAAAAGTACTGACTGAAGAGCATATGCGTTAGCATCTTGATACAATCCTTTAAGAGACGCACAACTATGGTCAGTTGATTGAACCAAACTGTCGTTTGCATTTGCATAGTTAGTGTGCTTATCTGTCAGCTTCTCATTGTTAAACTATATCATGTTATCTTACTGTATGAATGGTTATTGTTACATTGTAACCCCATCAGAAAGGGCCATGGCTTATACCGATTAAAATCTTTCGTTCGATCGTTCGTTCGTTCGTTCTCTCTGTCGTCATGAAGGGAGTAAATTTTTATTCATTTGTACTGGGCCCCAGTGGTGTTTAGTAGTTCTGGACCTACCCTGTTGGAATGGGCTGTATTGGGTGGAACTTAGCCCTTACAGAACCGAACCCTAACGGTACCTAGTTGTATTTGAGTTGGACCCTAATGGTACAGGGATAAACTAGTACAAGGTTCTAATGAAATTGATAAGATTCGGGATGGACTATGGAAATCCGACAGAAAACAATTACGTTAATAGATTGTCGACATTTACGAGCTCTTAAATGTTCAGTTGTTTTCTCAAAAAGACAGTGACTGACTGAAGGAAACAGAAACTGCAACGTCATGGTGTGGTGACTTTTTTTCCCTTCTCAGCTCATATGATCTGTCCATTGATAATCATTCAGTTTCATTCAGTATTCTGCAATGGCAATAAATGTGACTTGTTTTTTTTTCTTTGATTTCCATTTCATGATTCTGATTTTCGAAAATCGTTAAATTACTAGTAATGTCACTTTGTAAAGACCCATCCATACAACATTTTGTCGGCTCACCCCTTTAGAAAGGACCGAGATTTAATTGAATAAACTTTTGTATTTGTGTAAAAAGCTAACAAACAAAGAGAAAAAACGCAGCTGTCTGTGTATGCCTCGCAGAAAAATGAGGTCGGAGTCAGCACAAGCTGGAGGGGTTCTATAGCCATCACCTAGAAAATCAGTGTTTATATAGGTGCATACTTCTTTTAACTCGCTAACCACCATTAATTACGGGCAGACAATCCAATCACATGCAGCTGAAT
>JADBJO010000908.1:342500-345000 GCA_016801955.1 Conus betulinus | reverse complement strand
CACACATACATATATACATATATATATATATATATATACATATATATATATATATATATATATATACACACATATACATATATATTCAATTATAAACAAAGCTTGCTCCTATGTCTTAGATTGAAGAAATAGCGGGAGATAAGCATACATATCTGCAGTGGTAGATAATTCTGCCTGACTAACAGTATGTGCTTGAGTGGGTGAATGGGGAATAATAAATGCTTCTCAAAATGAACCCTCAGCAAGCTTATAGTCTCCAAGGGGAGACAATCTCCAATGGGGAGAAAACTCACTGACATATAACTCCTGGTCAGATACCGGTATTTCGAAACCTGATTGTTTCTCCTCAGTCACCCCCCCCCCCCCTACACACACACACACACACACACACACACACACACACACACACACACACACACACACACACACACAGATAGATAGATACATAGATAGATAGATAGATAGATAGATAGATAGATAGATAGATAGATGTAGACTGAGATATTCAGTGATGTAGGGAAAATGCACAGAGCGTCTTTCTGAGAGAGGTTGAAAGTACTTTGTGGTCATTTCCACATACATTGAAAGTACACTAGGACATCATAGAACAACAACAACGTCTCCTTTTTTCTAAGACCTACCAAAGGTGCATTGTGGTCGATTTAAGATAAGCCAGGGGTGTATCTTAAACTCTACCAGTAATTAACCTTGTCATTGTCAGAAATTATCCTGGAGTTTAGGTTTAGGTTGGTCTTTTGAATGCACCAGAAATGTTTCAAGGTTCGTTGTGACATCGCTTATGTATGTTTGGGAACAGTGGAAATCATGTTCTGTCGC
Organism: Conus betulinus; assembly: GCA_016801955.1. Taxonomy (NCBI): domain Eukaryota; kingdom Metazoa; phylum Mollusca; class Gastropoda; order Neogastropoda; family Conidae; genus Conus; species Conus betulinus. The sequence goes on along the minus strand of JADBJO010000908.1, from coordinate 344,163 downwards.
ACTGCGTTGCAGTGAATTGTATCATAGGAGACTAGTCATAAGATATTATAAAAATAGTTAAAACAGATTTTGGAATCATATCTGAGATGTTTTTCTCAGTAACACCGCCTGCCATGATATGGCATCCCTGTATTCTTCTTTTAGATTATAAAAAACGTCTGGTTTTGTTAACCTATGCAAACAAAACTGTTTTCTGCATTTTGTTTTCGTCAGGAACAACAAACTTGTTGCCGTAGATTCTGTATAGTGCGTGACGAGCATGTAGGGCATAGGACCTCTCCTCAACTCAAAACAGTGTTTCGTCTTATCTGAAACAGCACTCATATCATCACTAACAGGTAGAAAAGAAAAGGAAAAAATGCAGCCTGTGAAACACAAACCCTGAACTTTGGATTCCTGGAAGACCACATAGAACACACAGCAGGCCACAAGCCTTCATGTTGATGTGAAACAGTGTAACGACGACTGCATAATCAACGCAGCAGGTTCCAACATTTTGTGTTGATGGAAACAGTGCATATCCAGCACAGTAGACCAAAGACCTTCACACTGATGAGTAACAGTGTCTTGACAACTGCATAAATCACAGACTAGGCCACAAACTTCCCATCCATGTCAAACACTGCAGGACAACAACGTAACCCGCACAGTGGGCCACAAACCTGTGTGTCGATGTAAAATTGCAGGACAACGTGTCACCGTTTTTCTACATGACAGAATGATGAATTACAGTGTTGTCAGTGCGACATACCAAAATATTAATCCCTGTGTCATTTTACTGATTGTCTCTGTGGTCACATAAGGTTTTCAGAATTATCATAATTGTCAATTTAGATTGGTCAGCAATGTCACTGTGAACACTTTAAATGTTTCAGAATTATCACTATTGTCAATAAGATGTGTCAAAATTATCCCTGTGGTCACTTCAGATTTGTCAGATTTATCCCTGATTTCAATTCAGATGTGTCAAAATTATCACTGTGGTCACTTCAGTAGAGTCAAACAACTGTGGTCACTTCCACTATGTCAAAATTATCAGCAGCACTGGGCCATTCGAGATAACAAACAATGTCCTCAGTGTAATGCATGTGTAATGTATTTACCTAGAACTGCCTAAAGTGTCTATCATAATGTGCCCTACATACCCGGAAGAAATCATAGAGGGGCCAAATGAAAGGGTGCCCTCGACCCCTACACAGACTACTCTAGTCCGTGTCCATCTGGTCATGATTGGTTGAACACGGGGAATTGAGCGTGGTATGGCACAGGGGCGTTTGGTGGGAGAATCGTTTCCGGATGTGTTGCTTTTAATTTGTTCGATCAATAATGAATGGTGCGTGGGCAATGCTTTGTTGTTTCCCTGCAGTTTAAGTATTATGCCAAAAGCGACTAAAGGAAAGGCTGAAACACACAGACAAGCCTACAGAGATGATGATGATGATGGTGGTGGTGGTGCTGGTGCGGGTGGTGCTGGTGGTGGTGGTGATGATGACGATGATGATGATGATGTTAACAACAATAAGAACAACAATAACGATGACGACGACGACGATGATGATGATGATGATGATGATGATAATAAATATGATGATGATGATGATGACGACGATGATAATAATAATAATAATGATGAGTTAATAACAGTTATAACAACATTAACAAT
>JADBJO010000908.1:330000-337500 GCA_016801955.1 Conus betulinus | reverse complement strand
CTGAGGAGGGGGTGGGAGAATGAGAAGAAGGGGGAGAGGAGGACAAGGTGAACAGTGTGAGAGGAGGGAAGATGGAGGAGAGGGGGAGGAGACAGGGTGGATGTGTGGGGGGAGGAGAGATGGGGGAAAGGGAAGCAATGGTTGAAGAGGGAGGTGATGGATAGTTATATAACATTGCATTAAAAAGGTCATGTTTAAACATTTTCTTAGTGTTAAAATCATTTGCATCTATTATCTATCTATCTATCTATCTATATCTATCTCTATATATATTCAGGAGTTATATGTTAGTGAGCTTCCTCCCCATTGGAGATTGTCTCCAGCTTCGGAGACTATAAGCTTGCTGGGGGTTCATTTTGAGAAGCATTTATTGTTCCCCATTCACCCACTCAAGCACATACTGTCAGTTAGGCAGAATCATCTACCACTGCAGATATGAAGGCTTATCACCCCCCTATTTCTACAATCTAAGACATAAGAGCAAGCTTTGTTTATAATTCAATATTTCTTGCAGTCATTGCAACACCAAGCTGCTCTGTAAGTTGCTGGAATGGTGCTCAGTACTTAACCTTGGAATTTATTAGTTTATTGTAATTTAGTCCCTTGCGGATTCATTCCAAGAACTGGCCCTCAGCACTTGTGTCTTAAGAGGTTATCTTTTTATATTTTCTACTTTTCACAAGAAAATGTAGCTTGTTTTGCTCTTTCATGATTTTCTTTTGCTTCTTAGGTGGCACCTTTGGTTGTTTTTTTTTTTGAAAACTCAACAAACATACTACGGTATTGCACACCAGCCTTTTTCTGGGTATAGCATTCTTCTTAAAACCGAAAAGGCAGAGGAGTCAAATTACCACTTTCCGCGGTCACTGAGGAGAAACAATCAGGTTTTGAAATACCGGTATCTGACCAGGAGTTATATGTTAGTGAGCTTCCTCCTCATTGGAGATTGTCTCCAGCTTTGGAGACTATAAGCTTGCTGGGGGTTCATTTTGAGAAGCATTTATTGTTCCCCATTCACCCACTCAAGCACATACTGTCAGTTAGGCAGAATCATCTACCACTGCAGATATGAAGGCTTATCACCCCCCTATTTCTACAATCTAAGACATAAGAGCAAGCTTTGTTTATAATTCTATATATATATATATACACACATGCGTGTGTGAGCGCGCGTGTGTGTGTGTGCATATATGCATATATATCTTTATGCATGCGTACGTCGTTACGTAGGTCGTGTTTGTGAAATGTAATTCAGCGAACAAAACGTGACTCCTGGGCAAAATTCAGTGTCTATATAAGGTTCCAATTGACATGTTGTTTGAGGCAGCACAAAGGGAGCAAAACTGGTGCCAGACAAAGACAGAAGTGGAGCACACAATCGGACTGTTGTTTGTCAGTGTGGTTATTTTCCCCAACACACACATACAGACCCTCCCAACCCACTGATTTCGCTTCATAAATAAGTACGCCAGCACGTCATGAGCCCTTTGTGCTCTGTGATTCCCACAGGAGGCGAACCACACAGCAATGAAAGCCTGTGTTGAAACCACCCCGAACTGAGAGCCAGGAAACCATGACAATAAAGCAGACAAAAATAGTCCAGAATGTAATATCCCCATCACGCGTAGAGACCGAATACTGGTCCCCAGGCTACACGTGCCATTAGAAGATTGAAAGGGGCAAAGCACTCGATCAGCCCTCCATCGACACCTAGCTGAGTGGCTGGAAGACTGTAAAGCAATCAATTCAGTTTACGGTTGCTGTTTGAAAAAATCAGCCCCTCCCCAGGCAGGGCAGTGAAACATGAAAACGTGCAGAAGTCCGGACTATGAGCCCACATCTTTCTTTAATGTGGAGCTGGTTCGATCTGATATACTGAGTTAGTATTTTTCTTAGTGTTTTAAAAACAAGAAAAAAAAAAAAAGACAAAAAGGGGTGGGGTGTGGGGTGGAGGGAGGATAATGTGTTAAAAAATATGAAGATATGATTCTTTCTCTCTCTCTGTCTCTCTGTCTCTTGGTCTCTGTCTCTCTGTCTCTGTCTGTCTGTCTGTCTGTGTCTCTCTCTGCCAGAGCAGGAGGCATGTGTTCAAACAGGGTATTCCATGTACCAGTATGCGATTGTGACCTAAGTTAAGAAAAGCGTTGCTGGATTGTCGTGAGGCTGATCAAGGCATGATCAACTGTTAAGGTGAATACTCACTCTCTGTCTGTCTCATTGTCTCTCTCTCTCTCCCTCCCCCTCTCTGTCTTTCTCTCTCTATTTCTATCTCTTTGTCTCTCTTTCTTTTCCTGGTCACACGTTTTTGTGATGAATGCTTATGGATATATTAATGTAGACATGCTAGATTATGTTAATGTGTAGTAGTAGTAGTAGTAGTAGTAGTAGTAGTAGTAGTAGTAGTAGTAGTTCAGTTTTACGTCTATTCACATATGTGATTTTTAACGAAGACAGTGAGAGAGAGAGAGAGAGAGAGAGAGAGAGAGAGAGAGAGAGAGAGAGAGAGAGAGAGAGAGAGAGACAGACAGACAGACACACAGACAGACAGACAGAGTGCATAAATGTCTGTGACTATGCACGTGTATGCATAATGTGATTATCTATGTACACATATATATGTCCCTCTAAGCATCCCTACAACATACCTGCAAATAATCTTAAAGTAAATGTTTAACTGCACTACAAATTAAAGAAAAAAAAACAACATTGAAGGCAAACTGTAAATCTGAAAAGACACCACACAAAGACATGCCTGATAATGGTGATAAATGAGCTTGAAGAGGTAAACAGTCAAACAGCAGATGCTTGCTGGTTATTCTTCGCTCTCCACAAATACATTTTTCTTCGTTTGTATGTTTAGTTTTTAAGGCATCAAGTTTTAACTTATAAAATATATTGAAATAAAATTTCTGTATTGGTACATATTTTTCACTTGTAATTGAGAATTGCTGTTTAAATGTTCATAATCAATTAAATGAGTGTTTTTATCAGCCACACTAAGCAATGTATTTTTATAGCGTTTTCTGAAATCGGCACCAGACGGTTTATTTTAACAATGATTGACTTCAGGTAAAGAAAAGGATATACTGTGGCGCACTTTTCATTTCTGGGTCCTCTCTTTGCACATATATCAGCTAGCTCATTACCCCAGATACCACAATGCGATGGAATCCAATGGAAGATGACATCAGTTCCTTTACATATCAAGACATGAATAAGATGGCATATTTCATTTACAAGAAAGTTTTTTTTCTGCGTACGCAGGCTAATATTCCCTGTATAGACAGGCAAGATCAATCCCATCTACCCAACAAAGGGAGTGGAGTTTTGTGTGTATGATCGTTTTTTTTATCCCGTCATTAAGGCAGCCATGCTCCATCTTTGGGGAAGGTGCATGCTATGTGTAACGTGTCATCCATACCAACGGCCAAACTGGCCTTCTCTTCCGAAAGTTGGTGATGGGATTTTACGTGTGTGCAAGATGTTATGCGTGCGTTCACACACGGAACCTCGGTTTATAGTCTCATTCGTAGGACTGTATGGGAAATGGAGTCAGAACCAATATTAACTCCAAGGGAAAAATCTCCCTGTACCAAAACGGCCCGGCGGAGATTCAAACCTCCATCCCCAAGATTACGAGTCCGGCGCTCTACCACTGAGCTATTCCCCCCCCCCCCCCCCCCCCCCCCCCCCCCCCCCCTCCCCGAAACGGTATTTGGAAATTTTATGGTTTACAGAACAAACATTGAATCAACACAAATAACTACTTTGAATATTGATTGTGGCAAGTCAACTGTGACAGCGCCATAATGATAGCTATTATTTCGGCGACAAATACTGATCTGCCTTTTCCGATGGAATATATCGTTTCAACCTTTTGTGATGGTATAACAAAAGCAGAACCTGACTGATTATTAGGCAATATTGAACCATCTGTGTAAACTTTAGATGTTGAGGATATTTCTCTTTATATGCATCTTTACAGAATAACTTAAAACGTTTTGATCTTGATCACACTGATGTGAGCAAAACTGATCAACCAAATATTTTACCTTATTCTGTGTGTGTGTGTGTGTGTGTGTGTGTGTGTGTGTGTGTGTGTGTGTGTGTGTGTGTGTGAACTTCTGTCCTTTCCCAGTAGAAGTGCGCTGAGAGGTATGCAAAGTGTGCAGATCCACTCCACTAAAAGTGTCAGATTCACTGCATCGCCAACAGCAGTTCTTTGGCCATGCCTTTCCACCAAGTCCCTGGTGTGGGAGATTGCCTCTAAACACAGAGTCAGAGATCTCTAGTGCCCTTACGCCATCATGTTATCTGTATTTCACATTTCTTGAATCAGTGTGTATGAGCATCCCCTCACTCAGTGAACAATCACCTCATCACTCTCTGTGATGCATCAACACATTCCATGAAGTTACTCCAAAAAGAAAAAAAAACAACAAAGAAACAAAAAAACAACAATCCACAATGAAACAACAACCATGGACCTACAGAGAGAGAGAGAGAGAGAGAGAGAGAGAGAGAGAGAGAGAGAGAGAGAGAGAGAGAGGGAGGGAGGGAGGGGGGAGGGAGGGAGAGCGATGCTTGTTCCTGACTTCCTTCTGATTTGATGCCTAATTCACGAATATTGATGTGTTCACAAATTGACAGTGGTAGAACCAGAGCTGGGGAGATAGTAGGCGGGTTAGGGGTATAGACAAGACAAAAAAGGAAAAGGTGTGGCGAGGTCAAAATAGTTCAAACAGTAATGCCATCAACACAGCCATAGCATCGGTGAGGGGGTGGGGGAGGGGGGAGGAGGGGGGGGGGGGGGGGGGCAAACATCAAACAACCATTGGGTCTATTACAACGTGTGTTGAATTTGCCAGTCCCTTCTCATCACGTTTGGTGATTCATTCAAGCCTTTAGGTGTCACAAAAAAAAAACAAAAAAAAGCCTCCATGGAGGAAATTGTCAAAGCTGTCTTATCTTTCGTGCCATCTCTGTGGAACGCTCCTCTCCCATTTTCTCCCGCGGCAGCACTGGCACAGACAATTACGGGGAGCAGCCATCAATGAATCGTCACGAGACAGTTGTTGGAGGACATAGTACTGCTGCCAAGTCAATTTGGGGATGTTTAGTGATGCCTGGTCTGATCAATCATGTCTAGGTCACTGTCTACTACGCCCACTTCTGACAGCGATAACCGCTTAGTCATTGAGCCGGTATGTGAGCAACTGCCCCCCCCCCCCCCCCCCCTCCCACCACGCCATCCAGCGACAGTCCTCATACACTTGCCAATACCAACGACCTTGACACGAACTCCTCAAGGTCACAGACGATGAGAGATAACCAAAACTGAGGTCACCACAAGAGCAGGGTATGAGGAGTCGCAGACTTTGAAACTCCTTTTCCAAAAGCCAGTCGGTGAGGATGAGGATGATGGAACTGATGCAGTAGGGTTCCATTCTGGTCAGAGACAACATGACTGAGCTGCATCTATGCTTGCTTTCATGTATTGTGGCATCAGCCAGACCCAAAGAGATTCAGACACCAGCAGTGCTGGTATGAAAAATTTGAGCAACACTCTGTAAGACGGATCTATGATGTGGACGAAAACACTGCTGTTTGTTCACAATATTCCAACTTCTGCTTATTGCCCACTCAACTCTGGGTAAAAGCCAGTCAGGAAGATCCTACGAGTAAACGGTTGTGACTGGAATTGAACCCAAGGCCTGCCAAACCATAATCTACAATACAAACCGCTGCGCTATGGCAGCTCGCGTTTTGCTCTCATGGTATTGTAGTTGTTGTTGTCGTTGTCGTCGTCGTACCCTGGCTAAAAGACTCCAGGGATCATCCAAACAGCCAAAGTACTTGAAAATGCATCAACTGGGGATGAGAACATTACGTGTGTGACCGTTCTCATCGTATTCAAGACCTTGCCTCATATCTGATCCATGAAGCGCATTCTGTCTGTCTGTTTCCCTGTCCGCATGTCTAGTCGTGTGTATTTCTGTAACCGGTTTGGACAAGAGAAGAGACGAAGCGAAGACAGGATGGAAGATGTGACAGAGGGAAGGAGACACCTTTTTTTCTCTTCAGGGGATTTGAAGTGGACTAACGCACAAGGGTAGAGGTGAGGGACAGGGGTGCGGGTGGCGCGCCGGCGGTGGCTGGAGGGGGTGGCGGGAAGAAGAAGGGAGGAAAAGGGGGTGGGTAAATAGATTGGGGACGTAAAGGTGAGGGAAGTGAAGGGGGCGAGAGAGGAAGTAGAGAAGAGAAGATGGGAGGTTGAAACAGAGGAAGGTGGATTGGGAGGAAGATGGATGAGGACAAGGGATGGGGGCAGTGGGAGAGGAGGGAAGATGGAGGAGAGAGTGAGAAAATGGGGGTGAAAGGGAGGAGCGGTGGGGGAAACAGGAAACAACGTCTGAAGAGGGGAGGGGACGGTTAGTAAACTAAAACTGCGTCAACAGTCATGTTTGAAGACCTACAAAGCGTGTCAAATTAGATTTTTCTATCTATCTACCTGTCTGTCTGCCTGTCTGTCTGTCTGTCTGTCTGTCTATCTATCTATCTATCTATCTATCTATCTATCTATCTATCTGTCTGTCTGGTCTAACTGTCTGTCTGTCTGTCTATCTTTCTGTATGTATCAAACCACATCCATTGAAAACATGAACCATGCTAGTTTGCAGCTAAAACAAAGTGCACTAACGTTCATTCTAATAGGGCTAATGATGATGATCATAATCATTGTAGCTGAAGACATCTAATTATCTAACATGCTTAAAAATCATGTGATACACCAGCATAATTTATCGAGACTGGAACAGTCGTTTATCTCAGATTTTTTTTTACAAAAATAGCTCTTGTTTTTCGTGAGCTAAAGGAGAACATGTTTTACAGTATTTCAGAAAAGCGAACGATAATTACATAAGTTAGTGTGGAGAGGGATTCAATATGTAATTGTTAAAAAACATGCGGATTCTTTCAGTTGTTTCATTCTGTCCGGAATAAAATGAAATAGTGATAACAAGACTTTAAAGGTGGGTCTGGACTGAATTTAGGCCTTTTATTTCTTTGCATATTATGACTTAAATGCGTGTGTGTGTGTGTGTGTGTGTGTGTGTGTGTGTGTGTGTGTGTGTGTGTGCGTGTGTGTGTTATTTCTTTGTTTGTTTTTGCAATTTTTTTTCCTCTCTACTTTGAGGCCCCGATGGACTTTGAATTTGGAATATGCATCAATACAGCTCTAAGTCTGTACTTGTATAAAGGCGAATCTGTGGTAGTATAAAGGCGAAAAATATCTGTTATATGTTGTAGTCCTTCGCCTCTAGAGTTACCGGTCGAGTTCACGTCAGACTCAACACCCATGACCCAGAGACCCATTTGAGACATTCAATGAGGAAGGAGTCATGTACGAGCATCATTCTGACAGAGGTTAAACGTACATTATGGTCATTTCCACAAACACTCAAAGTACACCGGGTTACAATAAAACATGACAAAATAGTG
>JADBJO010000908.1:302500-320000 GCA_016801955.1 Conus betulinus | reverse complement strand
CCTTCCCGTCCTTATCCTCAACCCTCCATCCACTTCATGCCTTTGTCAAGTGTGTAAGCGTGCCTTGTTACATGACCATTGATAAGTTGCCCACCACTTTGACAAGAGTGGCAGTTATGAGAAGAGTTGTCTGATGATTGTAAAATAGTCCATGTCGTGAGCAGCCATATACATCAAGCACCAATCATCCTTGAACACGTGGTGAGCCTGTTAGGTCCAGACCAACGGCATGCGTGGGAGGCAGCAGAAGCTGTTTTATTGCGCATGGAGCGATGGGTGAAGACACTGGTGTGGAGAATAGGTAATCAGCTAGTTGTTCTGAACCAGACATGTATGTGTTCGTTCAATTCTTGACTGTATTCAGGCCTTATGTTCCCGTTCTCTGTTTCTATCTGTCTGTCTGTCTGTCTGTTTGTCTGTCTGTCTGCCTGTCTGTCTGTCTGTCTGTCTGTCTGTCTCTCTCTCTCTCTCTCTCTCTCCTCTCTCTCTCTCTCTGTCTTTGTCTCTGTCTGTCGCTCTCTCTCTCTCTCTCTCTCTTTCTCTCGCTCACACTCTCACACACACACACACACACACACACACACACACACACACACACACACCACACACACACACACACACACACACACACACACACACACGAACACTACTGTCATTACCAAAGAGGCCGAGAGGAGAGGGAGAGAGGAGGTGAGGGGAGAGGGAGAGGGGAGGGAGAGAGAGCGGTGGATGAGGAGGAGGAGCGAGAGGGGAAGGAGGAGTGGGAGAGTGGAGGGAGGGGAGAGAGGAGGAGGGAGAAGGAGAGGGTGAGAAAGGAGAGAGAGGGGAGGAGGAGAGAGGAGAGAGAGAGGAGAGGAGGGAAGGAGGAGAGAGAGAGGGGGGTAGGCGGGAGAGCAAGAGAGAGAGAGAGAGAGGAAGAGAGAGGGAGAGGCGAGGGAGAGGAGCGACGGAGGGGAGAGGAGGAGAGGAGAGGGGAGACGATGAGAGTGAGAGGAGGGGAGAGAGAGAGGAGGCGAGAGGAGGGGGGAGGAGGGATGAGAGGAGGAGAGAGAGAGGAAGAGAGAGAGGGGAGAGGAGGAGGAGGAGAGGAGAAGGAAAGAGGGAGAGGAGGGGAGGGAGAGAGGGAGGAGGTGAGGGAGAGGATTGAGAGAGAGAAGGAGAGAGAGGGAGTGAGAGATTGGAGGAGGGGAGGAGACAGAGGAGAGAGAGAGGGAGCGAGAGAGGAGAGGGGAGATGCGGGAGAGATCGAGAGATGGGGGGAGGGAGAGTGAGCGAAGAGAGAGAGAGAGGGGGAGGAGAGGGAGAGCGCGAGGAGAGACGGGAGAGAGAGGAGAGAGGAGAGAGAGGAGAGGAGAGAGAGAATAGAGTGGAGCGTGAGAGAGAGGAGAGAGGAGAGGAGGATGGAGGAGGGGAGAGGGGAGAGGAATAGGAGAGGAGGGAGGAGAGGGGGAGGGAGAGAGAAAGATTGAGGGAGGCCGTGAGGGGGGAGGAGACGGGGGAGGGGGAGAGAGGGAGGAGGAGAGAGAGTGAGATGAGAGAGGAGAGAGGAGAGCGAGAGGGAAGAGGAGGACGAGAGCGGAGGAGAGGGAGGATGGAGAGGATGAGGAAGGAGGCAGAAGCGCGAGAGTGAGAGGGTGTGGAGACCGGAAGGGGAGGATGGGAGGGAGAGTGAGAGGAGGCGAGGATGGATGGGAGGCGGGAGTGAGGGGAGAGATGAGGGAGCGGAGAGGAGGAGGGGGAGTGGAGGAGGCGAGAGGAGAGCGGAGAGGAGAGGAGAGAGTTGAGGAGAGAGGAGAGAGAGAGGAGGGGAGAGAGGGGGGGGGGAGAGGAGGGAGAGAGAGAGGAAGAGGACAGAGAGGGGAGGAGTGACTGGGGAGGGGAGGAGAGAGGGGGAGGGGAGGAGCGGAGTGAGGAGGAGGAGAGGGAGCGAAGAGGAGCGAGGGAGAGAGGCGCGAGAGAGAGAGAGAGGTGGGAGGGGGAGGAGGAGAGAGGCGAGATGTGAGGAGGGGAGAGGAGAGGAGAGAAAGGAGAGGAGGAGGAGAGGAGAGGGAGAGGAGCGAGAGGAGGAAGAGGAGGGAGAGGCGATGGAGGGAGGGAGGGGAGAGGAGGAGAAGGAGGAGGAGAGAGGGAGAGGACGAGGGGAGCGGGAGAGAGGAGGGAGTAGAGGCGAGGGGGGCGAGACGGGAGATGAAGAGAGGGCGGGAGAGGAGGAGGAGGAGAGAGAGAGGGCGGGGGAGGAGAGGGAGAGATGAGAGAGAGAGGAGGGGAGGAGCGGAGGAGAGAGAGGAGCAGCGAGAGGCGGAGCGAGACAGGAGAGGAGGAGGAGAGAGAGAGGGAGGAGTCGAGGGGCGGAGGGGGGGGGAGAGGAGCGGAGACGACGGCCGAGGGAGGAGAGCGAGGAGAGAGAGAGCGGAGCAGCGAGGAGAGGGAGTGAGTGAGGAGGATGGGAGCACGAGGAAGAGGAGGAGAGAGGAGAGAGAGAGAGGAGAGAGGAGGGAGGAAGGATGAGGAGAGATGAGAGAGAGAGAAGAGAGAGAGAGCGGAGAGAGAGAGGGTGGGGAGGAGAGGGGAGGAGGCACGAGAGGAGGAGGAGAGGAGAGAGGAGAGAGGAGGGAGGGAGAGAGAGGAGGACGAGAGGAGAGGAGGAGGAGAGAGGGAGGCAGAGAGAGGAGAGGACGAGAGGAGAGAGGGACGAGAGAGACGGAGAGAGGGAGAGATGGAGAGAGATGAGAGAGATGGGAGAAGGGAGAGAGGAGGAGGCGGGGATGGAGAGAGAGAGGACGGAGAGGAGAGAGGAGCGAGGAGACTGAGAAGAGAGAGTGAGGAAGAGGGGAGAGAGGAGGAGAGCGGAGGGCGGGGACGGATGGAGAGAGTGGAGGGAGAGGGAGAGAGATGACGGAGAGATAGAGAGAGCGGGAGAGCGAGGCGGACGAGAGGAAGGGGAGGAGATGAGAGGTTGTAAGAGAGAGGAGGAGAGGAGGAGAATTTGCAGAGGAGACGAGAGAGAGGCGGAGAGGAGGAGAAGGAAGGAGGACGAGGGAGGGAGGCCGGAGAGAGGATGAGATTAGAGGAGAGAGGAGGAGGAGAGAGAGGTGAGGGAGAGGGGAGAGAGAGGACGGAGAGGGAGAGTGAGGAGAGTGAGGAGATCGAGAGAGCAGGAGAGGATGGAGAGAGCCTGAGAGGAGAGAGAGAGCCAGAAGACAGAGACAGAGACAAGGGAGAGTCAGAGAGAGGACAGAGAGATGGAAGAGAGCGACCAGAGAGAAATCGACTGGACCCCAGCAGCTTGGAACATTCCGTTCTTGTCTCATTATTCCGCTTACCTCCACCCCACCGACACCTCCTCTCATCTTCCTCTCTCTCTCTCTATCACACAAACCACACACACACACACAACACCACACACAACACACACACACACACACACACACATACACAGAGAGAGAGAGAGAGCGGGAGATGATTGAAGGGTGGAGGTGGGTATGTGGAGAGGAGAGTGGATGATAGGAGAGGAGAGGGTGCGAGATGAGGAAGTGGAGAGTTGAGAGGGGAGGGGGTTAGATGAGAAGCGCGGAAGAGAGAGTACCGACGAGAGATGGAGCGAGGGGTGGGAGGAGAGAGGACCGAGAGGAGAGAGGAGGGGAGAGGGAGGAGAGAGGATGAGGGAGAGGAGGAGAGGAGGGAGGGAGGAGGAGAGGAGTGATGAGAGGGGGAGGGGGATGGGAGGAGAGAGAGAAGGATGAGGAGCAGATGTGGAGGAGAGGGAGAGACGGGAGGGAGAGAGAGAGGGGGGAGCAGGAGGAGAGGAGAGAGAGGAGAGAAGGAGGGATGACGAGAGTGGGAGAGAGGACGAGGAGCACGAGAGAGTGGAGAGGGGAGAGAGGAGCGAGAGGAGGGAGGGCGAGCGAAGCGAGGTTGAGAGAGGGAAGGAGAGGGGAGACGGATGCGAGATGAGGGGAGAGAGGGAAGAGGAGAGTGAGAGGGAGAGCGGAAGAGGAGAGAGAGAGGAGGGAGAGAAGAGAGGAGAGAAGAGGAGAGAGATGGGAGGAGGAGGAGAGAGAGAGGAGAGGGAGGAGGGAGAGGGTGAGGGAGGGCGAGCGAGAGAGGAGATGGAGGGAGAGAGAGGAGGATGAGAAGCCAGAGGGGATGAGAAGAGGAGAGAAGTGAGAGAGAGAGGAGTCAGGAGAGAGAGGATGACGAGAGAAGAGAGCGAGAGGAGAGAGGAGGGGAGTAGAGAGAATGATGAGGGGCAGGGGGAGAGAGGAGGAGGAGAGGAGATGGAGATGATGACGGGAGACGAGACTCGAAGGGAGAGGAGGAGGGGAGAGGAGAGGGATGGGATGGGAGAGTGAGAGGCGGGAGGGAGGGAGAGAGCGGGACCGAGGAGAGAGGGGAGAGGAGATTGAGGAGAGGAGAGAGTGAGTGAGAGGAGAGAGAGGGAGAGAGGAGGAGGGAGGAGCACCCGGAAGGGAGGAGAGGAGGGGAGGAATGACGAGGAGGAGAGAGGAGAGGGAGAGAGGAGCGGTGGAGGAGTGGGTGGAGGGAGAGAGAGAGAGGGAGAGAGAGAGAAGAGGGATGAGGGAGGGGAGGAGAGAGGGGAGAGAGAGGGAGGAGAGGGGGGAGGAGAGGGAGAGAGGGAGGAGGACGGGAGAGAGAGAGTGGACGAGAGAGGAGAGAGGCGGGTGGAGAGGCGAAGAGAGGGATTGGAGGGAGGAGGGATCGGAGTAGAGAGAGAGGAGAGAAGGAGAGGGGGGGGCGAGAAGAGGGGAAGAATGTCCTAAAGTTTACTCATGTCCTGCGAGAAACAATATACATTAGTATTTTCATTCATATCCAAATGGCGATTGAATCTGTTGTGGTTGGTTTCAAACACAAGTGAAAATCTTTTTGTTTGTCTTGGTTTTGTTTCCTTTAATTCTTCCCCTTGCAATTGTTTGCTTGTGTATTTCTTAAAACAAGCTACTTTCTTCTTCTTTCTTCCTAAAAAATCTGGTTCACTCAAAAATTGAGTAGGTCACCAGCGCACGTATTCATTTTTAATTTCATCTTCAGCAAAAGTGTACCCATGTATACAGGTCGGTGGCCTTCAAAATGAGATTTTTAGCGTTCTGAATTCAGTTCACTTCTCCCTCCCTCACCCTCTCTCTCTCTCTCTCTCTCTCTCTCTCCCACTCCTTCCTCTTCCTGTTCTCTCCCTTCCTCTCTCTCTCTCTCTCTCTCTCTCTCTCTCTCTCTCTCTCTCTCCCACTCTCTCATTCCACCCCCGCCTCTTCTCACTTCCCCTCCTGCTGCCGACTTTACTGTCGAACAAACAAACAAAGAAGAAAAGAAGAAGAAAAAGAAGAAAAAGAGGAGGAGGAGGAGGAGGAGGAGGAGGAGGGAGGAGGAAAAGAAGAAGAAGAAGCAGAAGAAGAAGAAGGTAATGATGATGATGATAATGATGATGATGACCATAATTATCATGATGATGATCATGATGATGATCATGATGATGATATAAAAAAAAAAAAAAGAACGAAACTACTACTACTACTACTACTACTACTACTACTACTACTACTACTACTGTGCTAACAGTACTACAATACTGCTGTCCCCACCGCTGCTGCTGCTACTACTACTGCTGCAAGTACTACACCACCACATCACCATTATCACCACCGCCACTACCATTAACACTACTACTACTACTACTACTACTACTGCTGCTGCTGCTGCTGCTGCTGCTGATGCTGCTGCTGCTGCTGCTGCTGCTGCTGCTGCTGTGCTGCTGCTGCTGCTGTCGCTACGGTTACTACTATAAGTACTAATGCTGCTGCTGCTGCTGCTGCTTCTCACTGTGGTGCTAGGGTTGTTATTGACGCTTCAGATTCAGTTACTACACCTGCTACTACTACTACTACGTTGTCAACGACGACGATGACGATGACGATGACGACGACGACGATGATGAATTGTATTATCATCACCACCACCACCGCCGTCACAAAGAGATCTCTGTCATCATTCAACTAGACAGACAGATAGGGACAGATACAGGGAGGAAGAGGAATAAAGTCTCTCTGCATTAAGTGCGTGAAGCGTGCGTGCGTGCGTGCGTGCGTGCGTGCGTGCGTGCGTGCGTGCATGCGTGCGTGCGTGCGTGCGTGCGTCGCATGTGTGTGTGTGTGTGTGTGTGTGCGTGTGTGGTGTGTGTGTGTGTGTGTGTGTGTGTGTGTGTGTGTGAAGGTGCGTCCACTATGTATGGGACCCTAGGACTGAATGGTTAGGATTTCATCGAGCACGTCAACATTATTGTCTGTCGCATGTTCAGGTTTTTCACCGTTCAAGAGATCACCAACATAATGTACTTGCCGGTGTACAGACCTGTGTGTGTGTGTGTGTGTGTCAGACAGCCGGTGAGGTCTGTCCCTCCATCAACCCTCAGACAGCTGGTGGGTCCCTATCAACCCTCAGGGTGGTGAGGTCTGTCTTCCATCAACACTCAGACAGCTGGTGAGGTCTGTCCTGTCAACCCTCAGACAGCTGGTTTCTGTCACCGTCAACCCTCAGGCAGCTGGTGAGGTCCAACATAATCAACCCTCAGACCGCTGGTGAGGTCTGTCCTCCCCATCAACCCTCAGACAGCTGGTGAGGTCTGTCCTCCATCAACCCTCAGACAGCTGGTGAGGTCTGTCCTCCATCAACCCTCAGACAGCCGGTGAGGACTGTCCCCCATGGTCAGGCAGCTGAGAGTCTGTCCTCCATCAACCCTCAGACAGCTGGTGAGGTCTGTCCTCCATCAACCCTCAGACAGCTGGTGAGGTCTGTCCTCCATCAACCCTCAGACAGCTGGTGAGGTCTGTCCTCCATCAACCCTCAGGCAGCCAGTGAGGTCTGTCCTCCATCAACCCTCAGACAGCTGGTGAGGTCTGTCCTCCATCAACCCTCAGACAGCCGGTGAGGTCTGTCCTCCGTCAACCCTCAGAGAGCTGGTGAGGTCTGTCCTCCGTCAACCCTCAGCCAGTGAGCTCTGTGTGTAATCCCGGTCAAAAACAGAAAGGAGATGTATGGGAACGATACTTCCTGTGTGATGGAGGACACTAGCCAGCGAAATGCCCTCCCCTTTGTCGTCTGTACAATTCACAGGAATATGCGGAGACGCGTTTTTTTACTTCTCGACTTAAACAGGATGCAGGGAAACCAGCACTGACGGGTGTCTCCCAGCACAGGGGAGAAGGGGGAGGGGGGGGGGGGGGGGGGGGGGGCTTTTTTTTCACTGAGCAGACAGTGGGGAGCCTGAACGCTGAGGTTAGTAGATGACAGCTGTTGGTGACTGAGGGCTGTGGTCAGTGTGGCCATGTGGTTGTGACTGAGGACTGTGGTCAGTGTGGCCATGTGGTTGTGACTGAGGACTGTGGTCAGTGTGGCCATGTGGTGGTGACTGAGAACTGTGGTCAGTGTGGCCATGTGGTGGTGACTGAGACCCTGTGGTCAGTGTGGCCATGTGGTGGTGACAGAGGACTGTGGTCAGTGTGGCCATGTGGTGGTGACTGAGAACTACGGTCAGTGTGGCCACGTGGTGGTGACTGAGAACAGTGGTCAGTGTGGCCATGTGGTGGTGACTGAGACCTGTGGTCAGTGTGGCCATGTGGTGACAGAGGACTGTGGTCAGTGTGGCCATGTGGTGGTGACTGAAACTGGTCAGTGTGGCCATGTGGTGGTGACAGAAGACTGTGGTCAGTGTGGCCATGTGGTGGTGACTGAGAACTGGTCAGTGTGGCCCATGTGTTGGTGACAGAGGCTATGGGTCAGTGTGGCCATGTGTTAGTGACTGATGACTACGATCTCTTCATCCACAGCACTCTGTGCAAGACGTCCTGAAGAGGTGTAGCAATGCGCTGAGGATGTGCCTCCCCATATGATGAACTGTGACCTGTGATCCCAGGAAGATGTGACCTCAGGAAAACGTACCTCGTTCTATTTCCTGTTGCTTGTATCATCCCTGCAGCGTCACGATTGCTGTCTGCTTCGTGACTGACTTCTGACAACATATGGAAAGCCTTTCGTGTGTGAATGGCTGTGTGGATTGAACTTGTAAAAGAACAGCAACCAAAAGAAAAGAGAGACAGAAAGACAGAAAAACAGAAAGACAGACAGACAGACAAGAGACAGACAGACAGATAGACAGACAGACAGACGGACAGACAGATAAGCAGACAGAATACAAACAGACAGACAGACAGAGAGAAAGACTGACTAAATACTGTTTCCAAGACGAGTATGGTCCTATCGAATCAAAGGACGTCTTTTTTTCAGCGGACGTATGCTGATACTCCTGCGGACACTCCCTGTATTGACAGGCAAAGAATAAACACATCTAACCGGCAAAGGGAGTGGAGTTTTGTGTGCATGACCGCTTTTTGTTGTTGTTGTTGTTGTTGTTGTTATCCCTGCCATTAAGGCAACCGTACTTTAACTTGCGAGACATCAGTCACCACATTACAGTCACAGTCCATCCACAGGCAAAGGGCCTACGTTTGCCCAGGGAACTGAAGTGAACCAACGGTGCAGTGTTTCTCACATGCACAGGACAGAAGTGGTCAGGTAATGGTGCAATGAACGACTTTCCTGCAAGTGCCCTGGTCCATTGTCCCTATGCATATTACTTTCTGAGTTCACTCATCCATGCTTATCACAATACGTACTTCATTGTATGACCTTCAAACAAGGAAGATTGATCAGGGTGGCATGTACACCATGTTAAAAACAAAAAAAAAAAAAAAAAAAAAAAAAAGAAAAGGAAGAGAAAAAAGAAAATAGTAATGTGTAGCGCACGAACAGTGTGATCGTGCTATATTTCAAAGTATGTTCATTTTGCGACGTAGATCACTATATTACCGTTATTGTACTGTGAAGCGTATATCAGTTTGAGACGATGCATGTATGTCCACGTACAATTTTATGTTGCGTTTGTACCTGTGTGTTTGTACTTGTTTTTTTTTTTCTATATATCATTTCTTTCTTTTAAACCAATTTATTGTCAGATTAATTCAAAGTTGTACTGACATTTAAGAAAACATTATGAACAGAATACCAACGTTTTTCATTCAAAGCAAAGAAGCATAATTAACACACAAAAATACGCGCGCACACATACACATACACACACAAGCGCGCACACACATGCGCGCGTGCGTACTCACGCACATACACATACACATACGGACGCGCGTGCCCGCCCGCGCGCACACACAAAAAGTACGCACTTACATAAATACACAAATACACGCATCTCAATACGAACACACCCCATACCCTCACATACACTCAAACTTGCACACTCACACACAGACTTACACACACACACACACACACACACACACACACACACACACACACACACACACACACACACACACTCACATACTCGAGCACTCGTACACACATGCATTCACTCTCATAAACACACGCATGCACGCACACATACGCGCGCACGCACATACACATCCACGCCCATTCAGGATACGCTTCGGTGCTCGCACCCCGATCCGTCGGTGCGCAACAGCAGGGGCCCAGAAATCCACCAGTCGGACATCGACACAAGTTTGGAGCAAGCTATAGACAAAAAGTATTTCGGAAGGATGTGTTCCATCAAACGGATGATGCAAGTGTGCTGCTGTGTGAATCAGACGACGACCTTCAAGAATATTCCTGCGATCCGTGTTCGGAAGACGATCGCTTTTTCTGGTTTAACAACCAGGAAGAAAGACACATGTCATAAGAGGAATGTCTTAAATTGTCCTGCATTTGGAAAGGAAGACGCATCGGCAACACGAAGCATGCAGAGACCCAAGCATGTGCTGCACGCTGTCCACGGACTGATCCAGTTTTACCTGGGTGACCGTCGTCTACAGAACTGACAGTGAACACCAGTGACATTTTCTCGTTCATGATTTCATCACGTAAAGTGAAAAAAAAAGGATATTGCTGAGGTTTCCATGTTAATAAAATCGAAATTGAGTCGCGTTTTGTTGTTGTACATCCCGCCGATTTGCTTAAAGGGCTTTTACAGCCTAACAGCATTAAACTTCAGGGTTAGTTCGTTCAATTCTGTCATATGGCCAAGAAATTTTTTTTTTACAGCTGGAAAGACAGATTTACACAAGCTTACCAGTATTGACTCGTTAGCCTTTAAAATTGCATTAGGACTTCCCTGATGGGCTTCAATTGATTTGACGTACAAGGAGGCTGGTGTGTTACCCTTAAATGAACACAGGCTAAGTTGCGCCTGTAATTTTACAGTGAGGGCTAGAACCATCCCAAATTCAGTAATGACTGAACTGGATGGCAGTACGTATATTTCAAGAGAGATCCGTAACAAATCGGTATACATGTCCCTAGGTGATTATGTTTCCCCATTGTTTCAGAACTGCAACCTGTCTCTTGACGGTATTGCCCAGGTTCCATGTTGTTCATACCCTTCGTGGTTGTCAGAGCAGGCTGAAATAATCTACTCTTACGGAGATTTAAATAAAAAAGATAATCCTCTGTTACTATCATCCTATGCCAAAGACTTGATAGACAGGAAATACGATTCCCATTTACACATTTTCACGGATGGTTCTGTTTTAGATTCTTCCGATGTTGGGGCTTCCTTTGTAATACCAGCGCTTAGCATCAGAAAGAAATTCCATATTACGAAAGGATGTTCTATATTTACAGCAGAGTTATTTGCTATTTTGAAAGCACTAGATTTTATACTTGACATGCCCGTTATACATAGACAAATACTTATACTATCGGACTCAAAATCAGCGCTTACGGCTTTACATTGTCAATCAAAATCTAGTCGTTCAGACTTGGTGTGTGAGATCTTATTTCTCATTCATCAGTTAATAACCCGGGGTATCGATGTAACTCTGTTTATGGGTTCCAGGGCACTCTAGTTTACGTGGCAATGATTTAGCTGACTTTTATGCTAAGGAAGCTGCAAGAAATAAATCTGATGTTTTGAATTGTGATATCCTTCTTTCTTCATCTGAAGCTATCCACATTCTGACAAGTTCAATCTGGAACATAAGACAGATACAATATCTTGAAGATTCAGCTCGGAAGCACAGATGGGATATGACGAAACAAACAAGCAAATGCTGTAATCCTCCAGGGCCAATCCCAAATCGTAACCTTGTACATAGGCTGCGGGTTAATGGTTGGTTAGGTAGGTATTTAAAACCGGCACCTGCTTGTGCATGTGGTCAGACTCTCGATATCCCTCATTTTTTATTTGACTGTAATAGTACAAAAAATCACTTTCAGCCTCTTCATGATAAGATGAAGTCCTTCAAGCTTCCGTTGACTTTGTCAAGTGTTTTTAATCCCAGTTATGAGAACGGCTGGAGCCTGGCAATGTTGGCTGTTACTCTTATTAAATCTCATCCACTTGGAAGATATTTTTAATTCTTCCACCGCCCCACCCTCTCCTCGATGCCTCCCTCCCCCCTTACACGTTTTGTTAGTTTGTTTGTTTTTTTAGAACCAATTCGCGAATTTTTGAAACGTTAAAATCTTATTCAAGGCATATCCATATCAGTATGGTTCGGCGTCTAATTTGCACGTAGAGCAAGGCTTTTCATCCCCCCCCCCCCCCCCCATCTTCCTCCCTCTTCTCCCCTTCCCCAATCCATATACACCCATAAGCTGTTCGACTCTTACGAGTAATATGTCAGCCAGTTCCATACTTTAATGACCCTCGACTACCATGTATTGGATATACATGTAGTCACACAGAATTGTGTTTTCTGAATTCCGGTATATATGGGCTCTCAGTGTGTGTGTGTGTGTGTGTGTGTGTGTGTGTGTGTGTGTGTGTGTGTGTGTGTGTGTGTGTGTGTGTGTGTGTTATGTTAGTGTATGTAGAAATTATCTCCTCTATAGGCTTATTGCTTTGATGTTTGGAGAAACGAACGAATGAACACGACACGAATGAACACACACACACACACACACACACACACACACACACACACACACACACACACACACACACACACACACGCGCGCGCGCGCGCACGCACACACACACACACACACACACACACACACACACACACACACACACACTCACACACCTACACATTGATAGACACTCACCTAGACAGACAGACAGACAGACAGACAGATAGATAGATAGATAGATAGATAGATAGATAGATAGATAGATAGATAGATAGATTAGATATATAGATATATTTAGATATACATACATACATACATACATACATACATACATACATACATACATACACACAAACATATATGCACACAAAGCTTTACCCTTAATGATGTTTCTTTAATAGCGATATGAAAAGAACGAAAATGAACAACATAAAATGTTTCTTGTTATCTTGTTGTCTGCAGAAATTCATATTTGCAAACGTAAAATCATTCATCAAACATTGCAAGATAATGCAAAGCAAATATATTAACAAGCAGATAAATAAATCTTGTACCACACAAAAACATGACGTCATCAACGCAAATGATGTAAAAGCGAAAACCGTAAAGCCCAACATCAAAATTCTAGTTTAACACATTATTTCAACCCCCTTCATTGTCCCAATTTTACGTTTGTTGCATGTTGCTTTTGTCTCCGTCTCTGGTTTAACATTTGTCTGTCGCTGTGTGTGGGACTCTTTTTGTCTGTGTCTCTATTCTGGCTCTCTTTGTCTGTCTCTTTGTGTTCCCATTCCTTTTGTCTTAGGTTCTATATATTATTATTATTTATGATTATTATTATCATTATTACTATCATCATTATTGTTGTTATTATTATTTTCATTACCATCATTATTATATTATTATTATTATTTTATCATCATCCCATTATCATTACCATTATCATCTTTATTGTTATTATCATTATTATGGTCTTGCGTGTCTCGCCACCATTATATTCCATTTACTGCTGTATCTCTTGTTTCCGTTGTTTGTCTCTTTGTCTCAATATTCCGTTTGTCTCTGTTTCTCCTTTAGTTCCATTTCTCTGTCGATAAATGTTCATAAGTACCTGTCTCTGTCCTTTTTTTTTTGCCCTACGTCATGATTTATTTTGTTAGCTTGTTTGTTTGCTTTTTGTTTCGTCGTTTTTGTTTTTACTTTTTTATTCTTAAAACAAATCAGTTTCACATATCATCAAACAAAAAAAAACAAACAAACAAAACAAAGAAAAAGAAAAGGAAAAGAATGTCTATCAAATTACAGCTTCGTAAATGCTTTTTTTTTTTTTTTTTTTTTTTTTAATAGACCGAGGAAACTAACAATACCGTCCCCCAAAGTGTGTACAGATTGACACCGAAGTATCATACAGTCAAAACACATCCAACGACTTTCAAACAAGACAATTTAACGTGCTCACCTCAAAATACATACCACCCCGAAACAAAATCCAGACAAATAAACAATTTTTTTTGCAAGTAACATTTGAAAAGAAGATCATGCTGTAAGTCCGAACTTGCGCCAAAGCATAGCAGGAACAAATGAGCCAAAAAACGGAGCCCGTCCTCTGTTTGACACATCGCTGATTGTGACACTGTGTGATGGGACAAATTTAGTGTAATTTTGCAAGCTGATGAATGGTATTCTAAGAGAAAGAGATAGACAGACAGACAGAGACAGAGAGACAGAGAGACAGATGCACCCGGGATGCCTGGGTTCGATTCCCATCAGATTCATTCAGTTGTGGCATGTCTTCTGCCCTGACCGGCTTCTGTCCAGATCTGAGTTGGATACTGGCTGAGTTTGGAAAACTGGGACCACACAGTCGAGTTTCATCTTTCTAATGGATGTAGTTGGTTTCTGAGTGTCGCTCAAGTTTCCTGACCAACACTGCAGGTGTCAGTATTTCTCTGGCCTGCTTCATGCCAGGATATAATTATTATGAAAGTAAGCGTAGAGTACAGTCCTGCCATGTAGTCTCAGGCTAGAATGGAAATCCGTACCATCACCTGCATCATCCTAATCCTCACTGAGTAGCTTAAGAATGTCTCAGATTCTGTGGTTCTTCATACCCAGCTCTTATGGTGAACTCAGTGATTTCCTCTTCACGTCCATGACCTTGATGAGTTTTTGTGGGGGTCACTGGTGTCGGCAAATTCAAGAGGTCTGTTATTATAGACGTGCGGCGCCCTCCGGAGGAGAGTTCACCCAAGTTGGCTCTGCGATTGAGCAATTACTGTAGTCAGAAAGAGGTCTTGTAGCTGGTGTCCTTCCCCTTTTGGATCAGAACAGGCACCACTGACCACCATCCATGTGACTCGGCAGCAGTGCAGTGTCTTCGTTGGCGAGTTGCCTCATGACGATTTGACTCTGGCTGCCCCTTGTGGACTGCCAGTGCCGGGGCTGTGGCTGTGGACGAACAGCCAGAATGACAGGCAGGATGCATGGGCACCGAGGTGGCGTGGAAAATGACGCAGAAAAACAAAACTTCAGATGCGTTCGCTGGGTAGAGGGATTATTCTGACGTGTTCACTGATGGAAGGATTCTTCAGCCTTTATGTGTATCCGTGCAAGAATCTTTCAGACGTGCTGAGTGGTGGATGAACGATTCAGATCTGTGTGTGATAGAATCTTTCAGATGTGCTGAGTGGTGGATGAACAGTTCAGATCTGTGTGTGTGACAGAATCTTTCAGATGTGCTGACTGGTGCATGAACAGTTCAGATCTGTGTGTGATAGAATCTTTCAGATGTGCTGACTGGTGGATGAACAGTTCAGATCTGTGTGTGACAGAATCTTTCAGATGTGCTGAGTGGTGGATGAACAGTTCAGATCTGTGTGTGACAGAATCTTTCAGATGTGCTGAGTGGTGGATGAACAGTTCAGATCTGTGTGTGACAGAATCTTTCAGATGTGCTGAGTGGTGGATGAACAGTTCAGATCTGTGTGTGACAGAATCTTTCAGATGTGCTGAGTGGTGGATGAACAGTTCAGATCTGTGTGTGACAGAATCTTTCAGATGTGCTGACTGGTGGATGAACAGTTCAGATCTGTGTGTGACAGAATCTTTCAGATGTGCTGACTGGTGGATGAACAGTTCAGATCTGTGTGTGACAGAATCTTTCAGATGTGCTGAGTGGTGGATGAACAGTTCAGATCTGTGTGTGACAGAATCCTTCAGATGTGCTGAGTGGTGGATGAACAGTTCAGATCTGTGTGTGACAGAATCTTTCAGATGTGTGCTGAGTGGTGGATGAGTAGTTCAGATCTGTGTGTGACAGAATCTTTTAGATGTGCTGAGTGGTGGATGAACAGTTCAGATCTGTGTGTGATAGAATCTTTCAGATGTGCTGAGTGGTGGCTGAACAGTACAGATCTGTTTGTGATGGTAGGAAGATTCTTTAAGAAAGCACTGTTTACACGTGTGATGGAAGTACTTTTTACATGTGTAATGGAAGGACTGGTTACATGTGATGGAAGGACTGTTTACACGTGTGATGGATGGAAGTACCTTTTACATGCGTGATGGAAGGACTGTTTACATGTGTGATGGAAGGACTGTTTACATGTTTGATGGAAGGACTGTTTACATGTGTGCACTGGCAGAAAGATTTTTCTGATTTGTGAAAAGATCCTTCAGATGTGTTAACTGGCAGAAGGATTGTTCAGATCGGTGTACTGGTGAGGACATTCTCTCCAGATGTATGTACTGGTAGAAGGATTGTTCAGATTGGTGTAGCGGTGGGAAATTCTTCAGATGTATGTACTGCTGGGGACATTCTCCAGATGTATGTACTGATGGGGACATTCATCAGATGTATGTACTGGTGGGAAATTCTTCAGATGTATGTACTGCTGGGGACATTCTCCAGATGTATGTACTGATGGGGACATTTATCAGATGTATGTACCGGTGGAAATTCTTCAGATTGTTAGATCGGGACATTCCAGTACTGGATGGGGACCTTCTCCAGATGTATGTACTGGTGGGAAGGCTTCAGATGTTCAGATCTTCAGTGTACTGGTGGGGACATTCTCCAGATGTATGTACTGGTGGGAGGCTTGTTCAGATCGGTACGTGGAAGGATTGTTCAGATCGGTGTACTGGTGGGGACATTCTCCAGATGTATGTACTGGTGGAAGGCTTGTTCAGATCGGCGTACTGGTGCAACTTTCTTCAGATATGTATGTACTGCTGGGACATTCTTCAGATATATGTACCGATGGGGACATTCTTCAGATGTATGTACTGGTGGGAGGTTCAGCGCTTGTCTGCCCTGGATGACGAAGCTGAAAGATCAGGCGGTTGGTCTGGGGGTCCACGAAGCTATGAAAGTCAGCCAGTGTGAGCTGAGGCCGACAGATGGAATGGATCCTAGGGACATCGCTGGCAGTGTGCCCGCAGGACAACTCTTCCTGACCGCTCTCTGACCGATGACAGAAGCCATGGCGATAGAACGACCAGATCGCTCTGGTGGAGCACCCTGGTTGATGATGACGGGATCCATGGTGGTGTACCTTCTGACGTCGTCTTGTCCTGCAGTCTGGTGGGTAGTTGTGGCCCCCGATCGATAAGCGTCAGCGACGTTATAACGTGCTGCTCCTTCAGAGCGACCGGCCCTGACTGAAGAGGTGTCTGAGGCGTCATTCTGGTCAATCCCTGGAGGCAGGTCACCAGCAGGACCACCAGGAGCATGTCTGGTGGGCGGACTGCCGTGCGCCCCTGGCTGACCAGGCTGATGGCGCAGTGGGTTGTCTGGAGGGGGCTTGGGCTGTGCCAGGCCCAAGGCGTTTCATGGTGATGACCAGTTTTCTGGAAAGGCGCTTTCCAAAGATGCTGGTCTTAAGGCTTTCCATGGTGACGACCAGTTTTCTGGAAAGGCGCTTTCCAAAGATGCTGGACATAAGGCGTTTCATGGCGCTGACCAGTTTTCTGCAAAGGTGGTTCCCAAGAATGCTGGCCTTGATCTTTGCACGGTTCAGCCTTTGACAACAGAGGGTCTGATTCTTCTCGCCTTGATCGGAAATGGGCTCAGTGTTTGGCGGTCGACGTGACTGGCGGCCTTGTCTCTGCCGTCCTAATTGCTTGTAGCGTATTACCGTGATGATTGAACTTGCAAAAGCAAAAACAAAGTAACATGTCATTAGGAAGTCGACAGCGGCCAAGACGGCGAGAACTTTAAAAAGGGTGGTCAGGCGGGGGTTCGAGTCCTTCCAACGGTCATCGTCTTTGTAGTATCCTCCCACGAGTACCAGGCCTGTTCCAAGATTTAGTGCTAAAGACAAAGACAGACAAATGGTCACGGCATGGTCATCATCTTCATAGAGTCTCCGTCCGTAAAAACGAACATGGTATATTTGAAATTGAATTCATATCCACAGAATTCCCATTCTTCAATATCAAACATGCTTTAAAGCTATGGAGAGAATTTCCATTCCTACGAACAAGCGTGTGCCGAAAAGTTGATCAAACCTGAGTAACCTAGAGACAAATCTATGTCAAAATCTTTATCTGACACAAACCT